>BSBK01003985.1:435000-672500 GCA_027943335.1 Chamaecyparis obtusa
TTTAAAATAAATGAATCAACAATCACACATTCAAGAAGTTTGCAAAGATAGCAAAAATTTTTACAACATGATTGAAGCACCAATTATAGATAGTTGTATTGCAAAAAAATCCAACCCTTATTACATTATTTTGAAGCCTTTAATAGCACTTCACTTTTTAAAAACAAGAAATTTGTAGGTAGGGTTTCAACTATGGAATAAACTGGAAATAACTTAAAATCTAAAGCTAACTGAAAGAAAACTACTCCTAGGAAAGTTCTAAACAACCTTGCATGGATTCAATCCACATGCATTACATTAACAAGAAGAAAACCAAGAAAAATCCATCGGGTAAAGTAGAGATAGAGATGGAGTTGCACCATTCTTAAACTGGAGTGTTTTATTGAAATTGGAATTCTTCATTAAAATATTCATTTTTTATCCTCTTTGTGAATGTAACTGATTGATATCCTCTAGTAAAAAAAGAGACCCCAAAAATGCATACATTTTGATATGGAAAAAACCCTTTATGCAAAATATCTCTATGTCGAAACGACCCAAGAATTTTGGACCCTAACCCTAACTTTGAAAAAGATAGCTTGAAAAAACTAAGTACAAAACCTTATGACTCCCAAATTTTTAGACTTTCGAAGTCTGAAAGGCTGAAAATATGAACTGAAAAAATGGCTAAGTGTGTAAATTTCCCCCACTACAAAAATTTGACTAAGTCCAAAACTAAACACTTAATCGCTTGGAAGGATTTTTGGATAATCTCTTTGCAGTCTTTCCACTATCTCTTGCACTTCTTCAAAGTCCCCCATTTGAATGTTATTAAGGCATTGTTGTTGCTTCTCCCTAAAGGCAACCAACTCTATAGAAAAATATTTAACCTTCTCCTCACGACCCAACATTCTTTGCATATCCTCCTTTTGGTAAAAGAGTTATTGGAGGTCTTCTTTTATTTTTACACCAGGCAAAATTCCCATGAACTTTTGTACTATGCTCTTTATTGGATACATCATGTGATTATCTCCATTACCATAAAGATCAAGGTCAATACCCTCAAATAATTTTTGTATTTCCTCTACCGAAGTCATTACTTCTTCCTGCTTCTTTCTTATTTTATTTAAACACTTTTGATAAACTTTTAGGGCTTGAGCTATGTCCTTAATCCATGTTTCAAAATTATCTAGCTTTGTTCCCTCATAAATCTTCATCAAAACTTGGAAGTGTTGCTTCCTTATTTTTTTAAGGTCTCTAAGAACCTTTTTCCATTTCTCAATCTGCATATCTAATCCCTCCTCATCGCTTACCATATCCACCAATTTGGTGAGCTCCCAAAGAATACCTTTGAATGGTCTTAAAATGGCTCAGATAGTGACCTTCTTGACCTCTTCAAAATATTCCTTCCAGTTTGAGAAGGCTCAAATGAAAGAATGTGGAACATCTGCTAGAAATTTAGGGGCGGTTCTCTTCTCTAGGACAACCTATAATGAGGCTTCCATATTATTTAGGTCAATGAGACCTAATTTTTTAAGAATGAAGCTCTTCATGGCTTCATTTTGTTTGTTTAGTACCTTGATTTTCTCTTCATCCTTGTCCATAAATCCTAAGGCTTGTTTCAAACCAAGTGTAGCCAACGTCTTACTCCCTTCCCTTGTAGGTTTACTTAAATCAACCTCATCAAAAGTGTATTCCTCAAGAATTATTTCTACCATGATAGAACTAAATGTTGGCACTTCTACCTATGCCTTCCATTGGTCCCTATTATAATGAGTGACATATGAAATTGTTCTTGCCATGGTGCTTGATTCTCCCAGATGGAAGGTTTGACCTTAAATAGCCATGTCAGTGTCCTCTTCCTTAGTGTATACCATTTTCATTGGTTGTATCTCTTTAGTGAACCAGGTGGGCTTGGAGAATGCAGTGATTGGATCATAGGGAGAAGTCAAAACATAGGTCATCTCCTTTTTCACTTGGGCTTATACCTCTCCAAAATCTTCTTCCACCTCGAAAGGTTCTCTGTATTTTGAATTATCTCTATGTTCTACCTTTGGAATATCCTCATGAGGAGGAGTGCCCTATTCCATTTCTTATTCTTATGGATTTTTTGTTCCTTTACATTTTTAGCGGTTGGCTGAGAAGAGAATATGAGATCAAAAGGTGATGGAGTAGGACTAGGAGGTGGAACAAGAGTAGGAATGGGAGGCGGTGTAGAAACTGGATCAAATTCACTCTCCTTTTCTAGTGGGACTTCATGCAAAGGTTTTTCTTGGTTTAGATCCTCCATTTGTGGTTCTAGGAAGTCCTACATAGGATCCTCTTTAAAATCCATTGGCTCTAGTTCCTTCTCAGTAACCGGATCTTCTACTGTTTCTGCAAAAGAAAGAGCAGTAAATTGAGACATAAGAGGATCAAAAGAGAATGGAAACTGCTCCTCAAAATTTGTCTTTGCGGTTAGGATAGGTTTCTCTAACACTTGATCCTTAAACCTAGGGAGGTCCTCAAAATTAGAAACATAGAATTCATTGAGGCCAAGGGAGTCCCGGGGATCCATTTCCTTGTCCTGTACTCCTGTGGCAGCATCAGTTGAAAGGTTATCTTCTTGAAATCTCCTCATCTTAGAGGTTGTCCCTGACCTTGTTCTTTGAGCCAAGGGCACCTTATATTCTTCTTCTTCTTCTTCTTCTTCTTCTTCTTTTGCTTCCTCCTCTTCCTCTTGTATGGTTTCCAATTGAGGGGATGTGGACGACCTCTTCCTCTTGTATACTTTTCATTTCTCCACCTTTATGACCTTAGGTCTTTTGAATTTTATTGTTGGAGACCTTCTAGAGGCATATTTTTATCCTTGGACATCATAGGAATGAGGAGTAGGTGTAGGAATGCTCCTTTTTATTCTTGTTTTGGCTGGCTTTTCCTTTGGGTTCAAATCATAAATGGTTGGTCGATCATGTCTATAATTAGTTTTTGGCTTTTGAAGAGCCATCCCTTTAAACCTGGGCATCAATACTTTCTATCCTTTCCTTTTATCCCCCTTAGAAGGTAGGCCATGTTGCTGCTTCATTGGCACAAGATCCATCTTGAATGGCCATTTAATCCACTCTTTGGTGGTTTTTATCATGTTCCTGGCCTTGAATTCCATGTCATCATTTTCTTCTTTCTCTATTTTTGCATTTAATATGGCCCTTGTATATATCTTATCATCATTATATAGAGGGTCCAAAACATCTTTTGTATCTACCTCCCATAATTTTGGTGGGATTCAAAGGAGTAGGGAATCTTAGGAAAGTTCAAGAGACATCTGACAATAGTCTCATATTTTGACATCATAATCATCTGTGCAGTTCATCCAATGATCTTCAAAATGCGGTTCATGAACATAGTACCTTCTCATGATGTGACTGTAGGTATCGATGGGGTCAAACCTGGTTCTGATCAAACTAAAATTTTGCAAGGGGTACTCATCCTATTAAAAATCTAGATATTTTCACACCTTCATGTCTTGAAGTGAATGCGGGCCAATGAAAATGGGAAAGTCCCAACAATGTTTCTTCTTGTGCTTGATGTGCTCATAAGCATTAGAGATTTGCCTTGCCATCTCCAAAAGAATTATCTAGTCAAATGGATGTCTTGGAATATTTTTTGAGGTTAGGGTGCTTCTCGCCACTCTAATGTAGGTGAAGGTATCAAACTCGATGTAAAAGGATCCTAAGGCCTTTACTTTAGCAACATCTTCTTCTAAAAGTCTTTTCATGTAATCTCCCTCAATTGATCATATGATTGCGAAGATAAAATCATCATTGACTATCTTGTATTCCACACTATCTTCACTTAGTTTCTCTTTTCTCATGAGATGAAGGTATACAATGAATGGACATGCATTAGGTTGGCCTATAAATCCTCTTTTAATCAAACCCGAGTACTCATCCCTTATGACAAGTAGATAAACAATGTATGAAGTCATGTAGAAATGGGGATCATTCTTCACTATGATCAACTTCTTATCCAAGTTATCACTTAGGATAGTGACCTATCACTTAAGATAGTGGCCCAGTCAAATCTAGTCCTTCTTCCCTTAATCCTTTCAATCAACAAGATCATCCAAGGCTCAAGCTGGACAGATTGGGAGAGACCATATAATCTTCTTATCAAGGTTATTATAGCCTAGATGTCATCTTTCAAATATCCCCTCCTCATGACTATTCATTCCATCTTTTTTTTCAACAGGGGATGCACTAGGTACTCCTTGTTGACAATTTCATAAGCCAACTGAGTATTATTGTTGAACCATTATTGAACCTTATCAACAGAGAAAACATAGAACTTATCAATCCCTTTGGTAAGTCGAAGACATTTCCAATGTTGTTTGGCCTAAGGTCGAGAACTATGTCTCTCATTTTGTTCTTCACCACCCTCTCATCAAGAACATAGTGCTGTGTGAGGGTTACAATCAAATATGAAGACAAGATTGTCACTGGATGTGCCACACCATTGATCAAGCATGGAAATACCAGAGAAGGGTAGTCCTCTAACCTTCCCTCTAGGTTGGCACACCTCCTCAGGAATTCATTCCAGCCCACGTTCCCTATATCAGTATCTGTGATCTTGCTGTGTAAATTTATGACCTTTGAAGGAGCGCGATATCCTTTGAATAAGAACTTCATGACTGGCGAGGCTATCTTTTCTGACATTGTACAAGAAAACATGCAATGTTAGTAAAACCTTGTTGAAAACCAATGAGAATCAAGAAAGAATGTGTTAGAGATCCCAAAGAATTAAACCTAGAAACTGGAAACCACAAAAGGAAGAATTAAAATCCATTTTCAAGGTTTCAAAATTTGAAGGTGTGGAGATCAAATAAATCACTGGCCTCCGTAAAGATGAAAGGATGAAAAGGTCTAGGTAGCAGCATTGAAGGACTTTTGGTGTTGCGAAGTTCAGAGATTGTCTCAGTTTATCAAAGATTGAAAGTTCGAGAAGGCAAAAAGAGTGCTTTCCTTTCTTTCTTCAACGTTGCAGATAATTAGAATTTTGGGGTTTCTTGAAATAAGCTGAGGCCAAAAGGCCAAAATACTAAAAGATTGACTTGTATTTGGGACCTTACGGGCGTTGCGCAACATCGGAGATGACACTTAATTTCGGAGGCCAAAAGGAAGAAACTTTGGAGGCTTTAACTTGGAGGTTTTTAGAGCATCAAGGACGCCAGAACCTTTTAGAGGCCGAAAGGGAAAAATGATGAAAGGCTGACACTTTGGACTTAGAGGATGTGTGAAGCACCAGGGAGGCTAGAATCTTTTGGAGGTCAAAAGGATGAAATGATGACAGGGAAAAAATGCTCAAAAGAGAGAAAACCCTTAAAAAAAGAAAAGAAAAACCCTAAACAAATAATGAAGGAAATAAACCAACAAACCCAAAACCCTAACTAAAAAACAAAACAAAGAATTGAAAACAAAAAACCTAACATCAAAAGAAGCTAAAGATGAGAAATTGTGATGAGAATCGAGCATGGTACGACAAAGCATGGAACGTCAGTCAACATGAAGGTGAATGAGTGAAAACATTCACAAAAGCCTTGAAAAAAATTGTTCTACGAAAACACTTAATCAAACACTCGAGAATAACAAGTCATAGAATGAAGAAAATGAATGCTTTGATCACTTTTATAACCCTCCAGCTTGAGTGATGTCATCATTGGGCTTTGCAGTGTCAGACACCGAAAGACTGAAAGGTAACCTTGGTAGTGAATGCACAGATTTTTAGTCTTTTAGAGGTTTGAGGTTATGGGGTTTTAGAGGTTGAGGTACCCAGGGAAGTCTGAAACTACGAAAGTTCGTAAGGACTTAAAAGATTTGAAGGTATGCGGGGGGCTCGATGTTTCAAACTTTCAGAGGTCTAAACACTTAAAGAAGTTTGAAACTAAGAAAGCACTTAGAAACTTTCTCTGGAGAAGGGGTTTTGCTAAGAAACAACTCTAAAGCAAGGGACAAAACAACAAATGAAAAGGCCCAGAGGGAACAATAAGAAAAAAGAAGGGGGGGCCTTGGCCAAGTGGCCAAATAGGGGTGTGTGTTGTGAAACCACAATGCCTTCCTTCCAAAGTAATATATTTCATGATAATAGTACACACTTGGTTCCATGGTTCATGTAATTCCTCCCTATTAAACCCTTCATGTAGCTTCGCCGGTTTCTCCTTTCCACAAATAAATTGATTGAGGTTAGAGACATTATAGACCCTACTCATTTTCTTCCATTTTCGTCCTTATATGGAAATACCAATGGCTTGTGCAATGAAATCTTCATTAACCTTGAACAAAATGCTACCCACAGTTACTCTTCTTTCAGCCTAGGAGAAAATGAATTGTTGGGAAAGAGTCTCATTCTAACCCGTCATGCATTCAATAAATGGGGTGATTCCTCCTTTCTTACAGATATGATAGATAATGACATTATTCTTATAATCGTCATACTTTTTGGGCTTAATGTGAACCTGATCCCCCCATATTGTTATTCTCTACAATTGAAGAACTTCTAATGATAGAGATGATAATGAAAGGTTGGATGTTGCAGAATTAAAGAAACTCTAGATTTAGCTTGATGAGAAAAAAGGCCCAAAAAAATGATTAAAAGATGATAGTAGGTGTAATTATTACAATTAGTATCTTCATCCAAGGTTATCTTAGTAAGGGCAGTACTCTAGTGCGAAAATTCCTTTCTCTAATAAGGAATATGGCTAAAAATAAGGCAAGGCCAAGGGCCTAATCTAGAAATATCTATAAAGACATGTTTTAAATTATTATCACAATCTAGGAAAATATTTCATTTTCATTTACTCAAATAAAAAAAATGCCACCATATCCCCCAATAAATAGGCATGAGATGACATGTACCCCTCAAGTACAGATCACATGGAAGAATAAAGGGAATCTGATTGCACAAAAATAACGAGTAGTAATTCAAATTTTAACTTCTACCATCTCTGCAATGCAAGGCCCAAAGGACCCAACAAGGATTTAACAAACCATTATAGCAACCACCATTAGAAACTAGGGCGGCTTTCTCCTTCCCTAAGAAGGATTTTGTGGTATTAGGTAGGGCATTTCACATCCTCCAGCAATGGAGGCCCTCCTTCTCTAAACCAATAGCAGCTATGGAGTCAGCAACATCATTGCCTTGTCTAGAGGTACATTGTAAGGAAAATTCATCGAGTCTAGATAACATAGGTCTTATGTCTCTTAAAATATCCTCCACCTTCCATCTTGCCCTCATAGTTCCTCTAGTGGCTTCAATGATAAGTTTAGAGTCCTCTTCAATCTCCAAATATTTAATACTAATCGATAAGGCAAACCTTAAGCTCCATATTAGGGTCATCCCCTTGACCTAATTACTAGTAAAGCTTCCCAAATTCTTAGCATAAGAAGCAACTAAATCTCCCTTATAGTCCCTGATCACCCCACCTCCAGCAACAATGCCCAATTTGGTTGCACCATCAAAAATTAACTTGAACCAAGGTGGATGAGGGGCCTTCCAGGCAATATTTTGCCTAGCTATTTTCTAGGAATTGTCAAACTTGTGAAAGGTCTCCAATAATCTCCAACATTCTACAAGCTTACAGTCCCAAGCCAAAGGAGGTTCTATAGGGATTTTCTAACTACCAACAACAATATTTTCAAGCAAAAGCTTGTTAAAGATTGTAAGTACATTATCAACAGTGTTTTCAGAGTCCCTAAAAATCCTATTGTTCCTCTCTTTCCACAAACACCAATAGACATGTGGGGGAATTTTCCACCATAGCTGTTAAATGAGGGGACAACTTGATGGATACTTCTAGTTAAGGATAAATTGTTGGATATTCGCATTAAACACTCATTGGAAACCTTAGTTATAAGTAGGGGACTTGCCAATTAAGCTATTGTAAAATTTTTGAAATTATTTAATATTTTCCCATAAGATTTTGAGAAGCACAAAATTAGAATGCTCAAGTATTGAATCCTTTCCTTTATCCTATCCACCTTTATTATTATTAATAATTTTCTAATCTTAATGATTTAATTGTACACATCATCCATACAATTTCTTCTTTTTATCCCTTAGCTAAATATTATTTACTTTTCAAATATTCAACATTTATGATTATCAACCTTGACCTTAATGTGAAAGAGATATTACACATCACCACATGCATTTATTGTTACACATCCTTGACTAGTCGTAGGAGAAATTATTTAAAATTGTCCCATAAGATTTTAAGAAACACAAAATTAGAATCATCAAATAAATACCAAATCCTTTCCTTTATCCTATCCACCTTTATTATTAATAACAATTTTCTAATCTTAATGATTTAATTGTACACATCATCCATACAATTTCTTCTTTTTATTCCTCAACTAAATATCATTTACATTTCAAATATTCAACATTTATGATTATCAACCTTGACCTTAATGTGAAAGAGATATTACACATCACCACATACATTGATTGTTACACATCCTCTAGGAGAAAATCCATTTGTAGTATTTATTTAATTTATCTTTTTAAAGTTGCCAATACAAATTGCTTATCTAAGTCAACCTTCCATGAAAATATATTTTTTATATTAGAGAAAGAGGAAAGGAGCCGAATTTTCTAGTCCCAATCCAATATATTATATATATCTTTTTAAAGTTGCCAATATAAAATTGTTATCTAAATGAGCAATTGGTAGAGAGGCCCAAAAAAGAAAGTGGAGTTTCATACCATGTGCGGGAACTAATACTATCAAGCTTGTTGATAAATATAATTTTAAAGATAAAATTGCAACACGTTTGAAATCTCATCAGCACTTTGACTTAACAAAATATTGACTACGCTACGTAGCGGACTGAACGAAATATTTGACTACGATGCATGCGCAGACCACAGCATTGAAAACGCACTTTTCTTCCTTTGACTTCAAATAATGTGGGCTTTGAGTAAAGATCACGATAACTTGTCACATGCACAGTCTAAAGTCTAAACCGCCTGCTGGCGGCTAGCTCTCTTCGATTTCGTAACGATTACAAATGGTCTCTCTAACTTTGGGCCGGTCAAAGATTTAGCTGCTAACTGTCAGTTTTGTAGCATTTGTTGTCTATTTTATCTGTATTTTTTAATTGTTTGGGGGGCCACAGTTTGGGTGGGTAGCTGGGTTTTTTTAACGAGTTTATTTGTTTTTCTATTATTTTGTCTGCCATTTCAGACGGTTTGGTTTTAGGACCTGGTTTTATGCCACCGGCTATTTTTTATTATCATTAATTATTTTGTTTTAATTTTGGTTTAAACTTTAATGTACAGTTTAATTATTGAAAATTGAAGTTGAAGAGCTGGTCTTTTTTGTTTTGTTTTTTAATTTTTTCTTATATCGAGTTGGATTCGATCTGATGGCAGGCTCATAAATTTTATAGAACGTTGGAAGAATTTCAAAATATGAAATTTTAATATATTTTTATTTTGTTTGAATATATATATATTTTAATTTGGAGATTAATATTTTAAAAAGTTGTATGTAAAATTTAGAATGTTTGTGTGATTTTATATAAGAATTCTATTTAGTCTAAAATTGGTATTTTTATGACCAAGAGCCAAGGATTACGAAATAGGAAGATTTAAATATGAGTGAATAGTTGCAATCAAGGAATATACAATCACTTTAAAAGAAAATACCATCATCGTTATAGGCTATTTCAGCCAAATACCCTTTAGTTAAATTAATTTTTAAATTTTATAATCTTATAGAATTATTATAAATCCCAATCTCAAGCCTAAATTTAATGTCAATTTTATCTATTAAATTGTTTAAAAAAATATTTTCTCACTTATGTGAAAGTATCTCACGAAATTTATCTTTTTTTAATAAAATTACATCATTTTTATAGTTGACTATAACATATTTTTTGATTCCTTTCATATAATATAATCTCAATAAAATCTCAATTATATTTGAAAAAATTCATAAATAAAACCATTAAGACCATCATAAGTCTATTACTAAACCTATTTTTATCTATAATGTCAATCCTAACTCTATCCCCAAACCCTAATTCTAATTATAACCCTAACCTTATCCTAAACCCTAATCATAAGCTTAACCCAAATTCTATCACTAATCAAAATCTAAGCTAAACCTATCTCAATTCCTAATCCTGCTCCACCCAACACTAACCCTAATTCCATCTATAACCCTCAACCTATCTCTATCTCTAACCCTACTCCACCCAACCCTAACCCTAATCTATTTAATGTCATGCATGCAGAAAACATTTTGATATATTATAATCATATTAAAAATACCCAGAACATCAATTTTATTATAAAACCAAATGCTCTTCACATAATTTATTCGTGCTATAATTTCCCAAACAAGTGTAGAAATAATAATCTTTATGAATAAAAAGTCGTCCATAAAATAATAAAAAACTTTGTATACGAAATTCCAGAATATGTAAGATTCCTTTTTGCCGGTAGACAGCTAAACTGCGTCGCGTGATGATGTCTGGAACTGTTGTTCCTTTTCAATGTCTAACCTTTCCGTTGGTTTTATAAGTCGGGTCTAACTTTTTCCCTTGTTCGGCTGTATCAGCCGTTCTCCAGCTTGCTCTTAACAATTTCCTTCAGGCTTGCCGGCTTTTAGAAGCTCATAACTTCCGTTGATGATGCTGGGTTTTGCGAATAAGTGAAGAGTTAAAACAGGCCATTAACAAAAAACAGGGGAAAATTCTTGGAATTTGCACAGAAAGGAGATGTATATTGAGGTCACAGGCACAGCTCTTTTCCCAGCTTTCTGCAGACAAAGTTAGTATTTAGTTGTGTTAATGATACGGATTCTTGCCTTTTAGTATTTCATCCCAGTTTGAGAAAATTGTTGCAAGGTTTTGGTCAGTGCCCACACAGAAGGGGATCCATTGATCATCTCTGTATTCTATAACAAGCTTTCTCTGTTCAGACTGTGACAAATATGAGGGAGAAATTACAGCTGCACCATGGTTTTCTGGGATTAGTACCAATTTTGCTTAGTTTTTTAAGCACTGCTCACAGCCTCTGCAACAGAACTTGTGGTTCGAAAACAGTGAATTACCCATTTGGGTTTAGCGGCAGTTGTCCTTATACACTGGTTAAAGATTGTTCTACAGATGGGAAACTATACTTGAAGGGCTATGAAGTTGTGGATTTCTTGGATACTAGTGTTGTGGTTGATCCGTGGAGCAAAAACTCAAATAGTAGTAACATCACATGCACCAAGGAATTGAAGGACATTTTATCAGATTTCAAGGAGCAATTCGCTCTTACAGATCGAAATTTGCTTATGTTGGGACCTAATTGCACACGGTCCGACTGTAACTTCAATTTGACTGATTTGATAGATCTAGGCAGTCGTACAAATAGTTGCAGAGAGGTGGATCTGAAGAATTTTTCATGTATATCAAATTTGGGTTTGAAGGATTGGTTACCATGGGGAATGCTGGAGAATTCGACATGCCCTATGTTGAGCAGCATCATATTTGAAGGGGAAAAAAACATTTCCATCCCCATAAGCATAAGGGTGAATAACATCGATCTGGGATGGTGGGTGGATGGAAACTGCAACTGCTCTGCCAATGCCAATTGCTCTGAGTTTCTGAATCCCAATAACAATCAAACAGCACACAGATGCTTTTGCATACCAGGCTTTGTGGGTGACGGATTTCTGGAAGGCTCTGGATGCATAAAAGGTACCACAATGACTTAGATTTCTATGTTTTCCATTCACAACTGATATGATTTTGGAATTTGAATTTGGGTTTGGCTGTTTAGCTGTTCATTTTAGATTTTGAATTGGTTATTGGTTGTTTAGTCTTCTGTATTATGCATATTTTTGTTTAAAGGCCTGATAGATGCTAGGTGCTTCTCTGAACTTATATTTCATTCTCAAAGTCGATTAAAGCCTCTTTGATACAGCAAATTTAGCTGCTTAGCTGTTTATTTTAGATTTTGAATTTGGTTATGGCTGTTTAGGTGTTTATTTTGAAATCTGAATTTGGTGTCGGCTGTTTAGCTGTTTATTTCAGATTTTGAATTGGATATTGGCTGTGTAGTATCCTGTATAATGCATATTTTTGTTTGAGGCCTAATGGATTCTAGGTGCTTCTCTGAACATATTGAAGTAAACTTCATCTTCAGTTTTGTTTTTTATTTCAATTTCAAAGTCGATTCAAATTTCAAACCTCTTTCATACTGCAAGTTCATAATTCATTATGTGCTGATGTAGATTCAGATTGCAATTCCTCTGGAAGCTGTGGCACAAACTCAAAAAACATCGTTATGATTTCCTGTGAGTTACAACTTACATCCTCCTCCAATAAATTCAACTGGGCACTTCAAATCTGTTCTTGCTTTTCAGTTTCAATTACTTTTCAGTCTGAGACACATCATTTGAATATGTTTTCGCCTCCTGTTTTCAGTCCGAGACACATTGTTTGAATCTTTTTTTCCCTCTTGTCTTCAGCAGCTGTTGCAGCAACCCTTGTGGTTTTAGCCTCTGTTGTTGTATACTACAGCAGACGAGCATCTGCAGTCAGAAAGAGGACCGTAAGCGTGAGAAGGCTCTTGTCTGCCAATGGAAGATTGACAATTCCGATCTTCAGCTACAGGGAGCTTGAAAAAGCCACAAAAAACTTTTCTGATAAAGAAAAGCTAGGGAGTGGAGCATTTGGAACAGTATACGCAGGAAAGCTTCCAAGCAGACGATTTGTGGCAGTGAAGAAGATCAGGTACATGGGCGGTGATGACAATGGCATAGAACGAGTCCTAAATGAAATCAATCTTATATCTTCAGTGAATCATCCAAATCTTCTGAGACTTCTGGGCTGTTGTCTGGAAGAAAGGGGAGAACCCATTCTTGTCTATGAATTCATGCCCAATGGCACACTCTGTGAGCACCTGAGAAGAGAAAGAGGGGAGGGGCTTTCATGGGGAAAACGATTAAAAATAGCTGCAGACGCTGCAGCAGCTCTTTCTTACCTTCATTCCGCCATTACTCCCCCAATTTATCACAGAGACATCAAATCCACCAACATTCTTCTGGATTACGATTTCAATTGCAAAGTTGCAGATTTTGGGTTGTCAAAGCTTGTTTTGTCCGAATCCTCCCACATTTCCACAGCTCCCCAAGGAACCCCAGGTTATGTGGATCCTCAATACCATCAGAACTTCCATCTCTCTGATAAAAGCGATGTGTACAGCTTTGGGGTAGTATTGGCAGAGATGATCACTGCGCTCAAAGTGATAGATTTTTCGCGCCGTAAGGATGAAATCAATTTGGCATGGCTGGCTGTAAAATCAATTGGATCAGGGGCTGTTGATGAAATTGCGGATCCTTTTCTCAATGTGGATAAGGATTTGTCTGTGAAATCAAGTGTGCACAGAGTCGCTGAACTTGCATTTAGGTGCTTGGCATTTGATAAAGATGCAAGACCTTCCATGACAGAGGCTGCAAACTACTTGTCCTCCATTTCAGATGAAGATGATGAACATGGAGAAGAAGATAATGGGGATTTAAAGAATGCGGCTGCTCAAACATCCGCGCCACAGTCCGATCACGATCCCTGGTTTAGCAGCCACGGCTCTGTGTCAAGTGATTCTGTTTCATAATTCCACGTCTTAATTAATTGTTCTTCTTCCATTATACAATTGGAGCATAGCTCCTTCCGAAAAAAATCAATCTGGATTTCGAATTCTTTATCAAACATTTGAGGCCACCCTAAATCTACATTTTAGCATGAACATCTGTCTCTTTCATTCGATCAACAAAATGATTTTCCGACCCAAATGGATATATATAAAATGTCTCAGAACAAAGAAAATCTTGATGAGTTTGCACAAGCGTTGCCCAAACCTGTATACGTGTCAGAGATCAGATTACAAAGAGAACAAGTGTCCATAAAACTTCTGGTGATGATCGAAATTTGTTTTGAGCGCGATATATCTGTGGTCTTCCTAAAAATCTATAAAAGGCAGTTACAGCACGCATCATAGGCAACAATTGTCTCTGCAGCACCCAAAATGTACCTTTTAACTGTATGTATTAATTAATTAAAAATTAAAATATAATAATTTTTTTATTTTTAATTAATTAATCATTATAGTCAATGGTACATTTTGGGTACTCCATGAGGCCCATGTCTATTAATTGGAAATTTGTGAGAGCTATTCTATATTTTTGTTCATAATAGCTTGAAATTCACTTTTACATGAGGCATGCCTACTAATTGGAAATTTTTCCTGATTGGAATCAATACTCTTCTCTTAAATTAATAATAGGATAATTTTCACAACTATAAGATTATTGTTTTCTTCATATTTAAGATTTTTCAAGATAAAAATTAGGGTATGATTTATTTTTGACCTAAACAAAATAATGTCTTTTAACTTTGATTCCTACTAGAATTAAGAATAGCATTTTAGGTTTGTTCAACTTTAAATTTTAGATATAGAAGTTTATAGATCAATTTTGATAGTAACATTTTTTTAATTTCTTATAGCTATTGAAATTATAACCTCAATCACCATTTTTATTAATTGTTCTCTTTCATCTTTAGTTCTTTAGGTTTCAATATGGATAACATTTAATAGGATTTAGTCTTCCCTTGTTTAAATTTTTTGTTTTTTCATTTGTATTGGGATCTTTGTCCTTTGATATGGTTGTTCTTCTCTTGCATAAGATTGATGTCTTAGAAATGGGCTATGAATCTAAAATTCTCTCTGCTACTAGCTCGAATTATTGAAGTTGGTGAGTAAACAACCCACAGCTCCCAAGAACACTTGCATGCAAACACCTGTCATAGAAAGAGAGAGAAGCAAGAAGATAAAGATATTTGAACACATGGATCCATGAAAGAGGAAACATTCTTGATGTGCAAAAATAAAAGTTGTAATTCAATAAAAATGAATGTTTTCAATAAGATTACAAGAGAGATCAATCCTTATAAAATGAGATCGAAACCCTAAAAGAGTAAAACCTAGGTTGCACAATAATAATTAATAAAATAATTAATTATTATATATCTAAAGTTTAACTTAAGAAGAAAGAGATAATTGTAATACCCCAAAAATGAGCTATAAGATCATTAACCTCCTACATCATCAAATCGAACGAAATCGACATCAAAGTCCTAACCTAAGGCACATCTGAACATTATTGAATCTTAATTGATTATCTCAAATTCTGCATCGGGGAACATTCCTAGCAATATTCCTAATCATTATAATTATCTTTAATTTAATAGTTATTTGGCGATAAATCCTATTTATCCTAAAGTTTGATTAATTGAATATTCTCAATATTTAATTAATTAGATTGAATATTGCCACTTAATTATTTAATTGAATTTAATTATGTTTATTCCTAATTAGTATTATTTAAATTTGACAATAAATCAAAATTCCTATCATTAATTGATTAAATTTTTATTTAATTGATTAAAATAAGTTGTCATATTTAATGATATTATTCTAAAATAAAAGTTTGATTTAATAATTGATTAACCCATAAATCAATTGTTTTATTTTTAAAATCAGTTAAGTTGGAAATAAATCACTTTATTTATTTCATAATTATTATGCACATTCAAAAAGCAGTTCAACTTGAAATCAGAAAATTAATTCAAGTTGTTTTAAAAATAAACTCAACTTTGATTTGAGTTAAGAAGCTGTTTTTGCATGATTTTGTGAGTTAATTATCTTTTATTCTTTGATAACTCAAAAATCAACTTGAGTTTATCTGAGTGATTTATGGCTTTTTCCATGCATTCCCCAAGCCCTGGATTTCTATAAAATCAAGGCTCAGCTCTTCAATCTCATATCTCGTAATTTTGCAAACTTATGCTAGCGAATTGGTATCTAAAGAATTGAAGCTTCTTTGCGAATCAACAACTTTGTGAGATCATTCATATTTTAGCATATCATTGTTAGATTAATTGCATTGCATATCATTTTTTCATCTAGATTAGATTTCATATCATTTTTCATCCTATTGCATCTAAAATCCAAAAAAATAGATTAATTTGCATCCAATTCATATCTAGATTTTACATTCAAATCCTTCGTTTAGGTGTTGTCAAGGTCACTGATCTCGGTCCAATTTGAGAATACATACTTGCATCTATTAGAAGGCAGTAAATCACCTGGTTAGTTTAATTTTCAATTACTTGCATGATTTTAATTTTTGCTAACCTCTAATATTTTACTGAAGTGTTGTGTCTACAGCTAGGTACAAAATTCACACACATTTCTGGCACCCTGAAATGGGTTTCCATTCAATTTCTAGCAATTTCTATCATCTTCTAGTCATTTTCTGTTCCAAGCTGCGATTTTTAATTTTTGTCCGTACATTTGTCGTATGAGTTTTGTCAGAAACTCATACCAGGGGATACCCACTATCGTACAATAGTTTATTTGATCAAGAATCGTACCATTAGGATCACTGAATCGTTTGGAATCTCAATTGTCGTATGGTCTGGTACCCAGTGTCGTACGATTTTCTGGACTGTCGTATGGGAGGTGGCCCACTGTTGTACGAGTTTTAGTGCCAGGTTTCAATTGTCATTTCACTTTTTTTGGGTAGTTTTCCAGATTTATTTTTCTGATTTGGACTAATAGAAAACATTAATGATTGAAATTTGTTGTTTTTGATTGATTTCTGATGGTTCTGATTGGAAAAAGCATGAGAATTGCTAAAAAAAATAGGTAAGAATCTACTAAACGTGTTGCGAGGAATTTAGGTAATCTTTTCAGCTGATAACGTTTCGATTTGGATTAAAAAAAATTCTTGCGTGTCAAGCTTGTGTGACCTTTTATTGCTTTCGTATCACATATTTCATTTGGGCTATAAAAACGAACATAGATTTGCTTTTCAGCATCTTTGTTACACATAGTAAATAGGCCCTATGAACACTATTCGTGGCTCTTGAGAGAGTGGGTTTCTAGCGAAACTCTTCTTAATGAAGGAACCCTTGTAGGTAGGGAGGTTACTGAGAGAGTCTCAGGTTCTACTAGATTTGTGCGTCTTCAGCTTTTGATTGATACATTCTCTCTTCGGAGAGGTTGATAGATCATGAGTAGTTGACATCATAGATCTTTGTGAGATAATCTTGGTCTTAGCGTGTCGGATTAATCTGTCTACTTTGTTTGGGTTAAAAGTGAAAAGGCTAGACGACTATGCTCTACTCCCTTTTTGGGTAGTACCAGAAACTTAGATCCTTGAATGTGGAACCAATCTCCATGTGGTATATATTGTGAGTCACCTTTAGAGAGGGTTAACCGTAGTGGACATTCCCTTAATTGGGTTAACCACGTTGACAGAACCTCAAGCAGTAATAGCCATTTTCGTCATGGTAGTGACAACCGCTATATAAATATCTTTGTGGAAGAAATCTCCACAGGTGTAGTCTCTTGTTGGGCTGTCAAATCTCCCTAGTAGATCCTGATTGATTAAATTCTCAGACTGTGTCAAAACTCTGGTGCGCCTGGATTGGAGTTTGCCCTCTTGAGATCACAAAAGTTGTAGAGTCAGACCATTACTAAAAATGCTAGTGAGGCCAAATTTTCATTTTTCTAGGAATATGTGCGTTATTGCAAAACTTTTTGGAAAATACACTATTAGCACTCCTAGGAATTAGCACAATTTAGTCACTTGATTGTTCATGTGCAGGGTTGCTTTGTCCCTTGTTCATTATTTTCAGACGTTCTTGAAATCACTTGCTTGTTGTTTTGCGTGCTTGTTTATCTATCTGGATACTGAGAACGAATTAATCCACTACAATCTTCAAATCTAGACAAACAATTTTGTGAACAATCTAAAACTGAAAACCTCAAAAATTGCAAAATCTAATGTCAAACACCTTTCTGGAGTCAACAGTCATTTTGTAAAGTCAAAAAGGCATACGGATTTTGGCTATTGTCATTTCAGAACCCCCAAATTGTCATATGGTATCAGGTACATTATCATACGAGTTTTGTTGCCAGTCAATTTCAAAAGTCAAAATTCCTGCAATCAATTGTTGTGCGAGTTTGACAACTGTCATATGAGTTTTTCAATTGTCATTTCATGCTATACCCACTGTCGTACAAGCCTGTAGAAAGTCATTTGAAATTTTTTGAAAAATTGTCAGAACTGTCAGAGACCCAGCTTTTCTATCCTATTTCTAGAATCTGTCAAACAAATCACTGTGTCAGGAACAAAGTAGAAAATACTGAGAATCCAATCATTTTTCCTAAAGTGGCCTTTTGAATCTGATTTAGCCTCCTGTCTAATAGATTTGAGTCTTTATCATCTTGTGTCAAAACCTTGTCATAACTATCAATCTTCAATCAATCATCAAAATGGCTAAGTGTTGTGAACTCGTATCCGCTATCTTTTAAGAATCCACCCATACATCTAGGGCATAGTCTCCTTCATTTATGTCTAATCCAAGCTTCAATCAACCAAACCTTGACAAGGTTGCGTCATTTGATCTTCTTGAATCAGATCTTTCTGTAGTTGTCTTCATCACATTCTTTTGTTTCACCCAAGGTTAATGGTGGAAACTAGAGCTTCCTCTCACAATAAATCTGGAGAAGCATCCCATACCTTACCTATAACCGCTGCCAGGGGTCCAACTCTTGAGCAACACTACAATTCTGGTCTTTACGAAGATGATGGTCTTGGCAACCTTCGACTAAAATCTGGTTACATTCCTCCTTCATCAACTCACGTAGGTAATCAACAAACTCCTCCTCAATCTATCCCAAGGAAAACTCCTCCTCAATCTATCCTAGGGAAAACTCCTACCATGTCTCAAGCAGGGACAAACTTTGGCTCTCAAAGAGCTCAATCTCAACATGGTGCAGATCAGGAACCCACACCTGAAGAAATTGCTCAATATCAAAATGATGATAACTTCAAACGAATGATGAAGCATTTCTTGAAAGAGGATAGAGAAGCATACTTTTTACAATTAGCTCATCAAGGAGCTAAACTTCCTCCCAACTTTAATGCTGAAGATATCATTACGCATGAGGAAGAAACTCCACTTACAACTATGATGAAATAGATGCATGCCATGCAAGTCAAACTTAATAACCTTGAGAAAGAAAAGGAACCCAAGGAGTTCTCCATGGAGGCTCTATGTCCTTTTCTATTTGACAAAGACTTGTATATGCCACCATTCCCGAAAAGAGTGGAGATGCTGAAATATGATAAGTATGATGGACACTTTGATCGTCAAGATCATGTCAGGGAATTTTGTACATAATCTATGGAGTTCATGCACAAGCCAACCTATCTGATTCATCTCTTTCCTCGATCTCTGGGAGGGGCAGCCATTCATTGGTTCTCTAGATTTCCTTCTACTATCAAAACTTTTGAGGAGTTGATCAAATTGTTCTATCAGCAATACTCCTACAACATTCAACATCCAGTCACCATGATTGATATCTGCAATCTCAAGCAATATCTAGGCAAACCATTCCTGACATTTCTCAAAAGATGGAGGAAGAAATTCTCTCTATATGCTAGGCCTATTCCAGAAATTGAGAAACTAGAAATCTTCATCAATAATCTTATCCCAGAGATCAACTATCCTTTACAAATGCAAGATCATACATCTTTTGATAAAATGGTAGACAATGCGATCAAAATTGAAAAAGTACTTGTGAAAAAAGGAGACATCACACTTCAAAAGGACAAGTACAAATCAGGATCCAGTTCTAAAGATAAAAACAAAAATTGGAACAAGAATAAAGGCATTGTCACAGATGGTGTTGTTGATACTGTCCGTGCCCCATCAAAGGCATCGGCTTTCAACCTAACTATTGGCACCCAAGCCATAAAAGCTTCAGAACAAAAGGTGTCCGAACCATCTCAAAAGAAGCCATAATACAAATCTTGGTCCATTGATAATAAATGAAAGTTCACTCCTCTTGGAGAATCTTTAGAATTAGCTATGAGAACTTTGTTGGTTAATAACATCATCTCTTTGCCCGAGATCCGACAATTTGATCTTGATCCTAAACCGAAATGGTGGAGAGAGAATGAATTCTATGATTTCCATCGAGGTAAAGGCCACAAAACTAATAACTATTTACGCTTGAAACATACTATTCAAGATCTGATTGATAAGGGAGACATCACGATTGACAATCATAAGAGAAACAATGATCATACAACATTCATAGAACCATTTCCGAAACATGGTCAAGAAGTTTCATCTTCTCAGCCTAATATGGGGGCAAAGGTCAATTATGCTTACCCTAGAAATAATGTTGTTATCAATATGGTTGAATCTTGTCTCTCTAAGCATTGCAATGTCATCACAATTGTGTGAAGAGATAGAGATCATACCTTAGCTAACACAGTTACTCGATCACAAGCTCAGGCACATCTGAACGGACAAATCCCAGATTCTTCAAATGTCCCTAAGATGCCCTTCAATCTTTCTTCCACTTCCAAACAAAAGGCTGCTCCTAAATATTCCAATCCTAAAGACACGAGGCCAACATCTTATAGCATTGTTCAACAACTCCAACACACTAATGCAAAAATCTCCATGTTTGAGTTGCTTCAGATATCTCCAACTCATAGAGCTATTCTAGACAAAGCTTTTCTTGGATCCAATGTTCTTGATGACCTTGATTTAGACAGGTTCCAGACTATGGTTGGACATCTTACGTCTCCACAATATATATCCTTTTCAGAGGAAGATGACAAATCCTTGAGTCACCCACATAACTAGCCCTTGCATATAGAAGTCTTGATCTAGAACCATAGAGTCAAACATGTGTTGATAGATGGGGGCGTTGGCCTAAATATTTTTTCTTACAGCTTGGTCACATAATTGAGATTTTTAGAATTGTCTATTGATCCTAGAAAGAAGATAACTATAAAAGCCTATGATGAACAAGAAAGATCCTCTAAAGGCACCATTGTCTTACCTATCAGAGTAGGTCCAGTTATCAGAGATACTATATGTCAAGTTCTTGATCTACCTTTGGCTTACAACATTCTTTTAGGGAGACCATGGATACATGAGATGAAGGCTATTCCTTCTACATTCCATCAATGCTTGAAATTTCTTTATGAAGGAGTAGAAGTCACTATTCCAGCAGACATATCCACCACTTGCAATACATTGAAGGAAAGTGTAGATAAACTTGTGCCTAATAATAGAGAATCTTCCATTGAGCCAACTAAAGAAGCATCCACATCTAAAATGGAAGACATTGCAAAAGAGGTCAATATCAAAGAAAATGGTATGGGAGAATATACTATAGAGCCAGTCTTATCTTTGACATCTCTCCCTATCTCACCTAAGTCTTATGGACAACCTTTAAAATAGTCCAAACCAAATTCTAAAGAACCTCTTGAGGCATATAAAAAGAATTTTGTAGCTGAACAAGTCTCCAAGCAGGGATTTGAAGAGGATGAAGCTGTGCTCGCATGGTTTTACAAAGATGAACCTGAATCTCAAGTTGTCCAAACTAGTGATTCTACAGTATCCAAAATCCCTTCTAAGGCATATGGTCCAGGAGATAAACTGATAGCTAAGATGGGATATTCAGGTACAGGTCCTCTAGGAGTTAGAGGAGGTCTTATAACACCTATTTCACATACTAGTAGGGGAAACAAAGATACTGTTGGCTTAGGCTTTAAAAATAAACCCTTCCACCTCAAAGGTAATTGTTCCCATGTCATAGAACAGATCACACCAGGAGAACCTCTTCTTAAGAAAGAAGAAACTGAACCCTCAGATAGTGATTCAGACAGCTTAGAACTTGTTCCTTATGAACATTTGCCTAAGGAAATTACAGATCTCCTTGAAGCTGAAGATGATCCAATCAAAAGGATTAATGTAGCAGAAACACAAGAACCTACTATCAATAAAGAGATAGTTGCAACACAAGAACTAGCTAATCTCGTAGACAATCAAACAGACAAAGAGGAAGGTGGTAGTTATTTTGAGACAGATTCCCATGATTATGAATTCAAATCAGAATCTGAGGGTAACCCTTCTTGGGGTATTCATCCTGACTTTACTCATGTTCTTAGATTTCCTAGAGGCATAGATGAAGAATCTAATGACTATGAATGGGGAGCCATTCCAGAAGAAGATGAGCTTATTACAGAGAAACATGTTGATGTTATTCACCAATATGCACCTAAACCCAACGTAAGTCTAGAGAGAAATGATGAACCTATCGAGTCTGATCCACCTATGGCTAAATTGGACTCCCACAATGACATTGAGCCTATTCACCAATTGAATTTCTTAAGATGTAATATCACCTTTGAACTCGAGCATCAGGTTAGGACCAATGATGATAGATCCATATCTATAAACACCATCTCCCAATCTTTCCCCACTTTGACTATCCAATATCTAGACCTTATTAATCAAACCTCCACAAATCTGAGCCATGGTATTTATACCTTCTCGAATGACTATGCCCTTGCTTGCTACCTCAATGCAGTTGAGCCTATGATTACTTCCATCAGTGAATCGAGCGTTAGCATGATAGAGTCGGACATCAAGTATCTTAGTCAGAAAAATAAGAATAAGAATAAAAAGAAAAGGAGTTTTGAGGGTGAAAACCACTTTGTGGAAGTCTCAGAACCTACAAAAGTAAAAATAAAAGATGTATTCAAAGGTGAAAACCTCTCTGAGGTGGCCTAAGGATGAGATATTTGATGTCCTTCTGATTCATTTATAGGACAAATCTCCAATTCTAATTGAGCCCACTCAATCCATCAATTTGGGAACAACAGAAGAACCACAGTTGATTCATGTAGCACAATCTTTATCAGAATAAGAGAAGCAAAATTTTACTACATTCCTAACAGAAAAGAAGATCAACTTTGCATGGAAATATTTAGATATGCCAAGGTTGGATCCTAATCTTATAATGCATCATTTATCTATAGCTCCAAATGTCAAACTTGTCAAGCAAAAATTGAGAAAGATGCATCCTCATGTTGCACTCTTGGTAAAAGCTGAATTAGAAAAGCTCCTGACAGCTGGATTCATCTGAGTTATTGATTATGCAGAGTGGATCTCTAATATTGTACCTATTTCAAAACCAGATAAATCAATCAGAGTGTGCATAGACTTTAGAGATGTCAATAGAGCATGCCCTAAAGATGATTTTCCACTACCTAACATTGATATGATAGTGGACATGACTGCGGGCTTTGAGATGTATTCTCTAATGGATGGTTTTTTTGGATATAATCAAATAAAAATTGTTCCAGAGGATCAAGAGAAAACTTCTTTTACATGTGCATGGGGCACCTTCTGTTGGAATGTCATGCCATTTGGGCTTAAAAATGCTGGTGCTACATATCAAAGAGCTATGACATCTATTTTCCATGACATGATGCATAAGACTATGGAAGATTATGTTGATGATACTTTAGCAAAATCTATGATTATAGCTGAACATCTAAATGACTTGTGTAAGATACTAGACAGAATGGAAAAATTTAGTCTTAGACTAAATCCTAAGAAGTGTGCTTTTGGTGTCACTTTTGGAAAGCTCTTAGGATACATAGTCTCAAAGAAGGGCATTGAAGTTGATCCAGCTAAAGTAAAGGCTATCATGGAAATGCAACCTCCAAAGAATATCAGTCAAATGAGGACATTGCAAGGAAGAGTTCAATCTATCAGAAGATTCATATCACAGCTAGTGGACATATCACAACCTTTTACAAAAATATTACATAAAGGTGTGACCTTTGCATGGAATGAAGAATGTGAGAATAAATTTAACCATATCAAGAAGTATCTATCAAATCCACCTATCTTGATGCCTCCCATTCCAGGGAAGCCTTTGATCTTATATGTCTCCGCTACAGATACATCACTAGGGGCATTACTAGCACAACATGATGAGAACAAAAAGGAAAGAGCTATATACTATATCAATAGAACATTGGTTGCATATGAGAAGAGCTATTCAATGATTGAGAAAGCTTGTCTAGCTGTGATCTTTGCATTGTAGAAACTGAGACATTACATGTTAGCTCATACCACATAGTTGGTAGCTAAGATTGTTCCACTCAAGTACCTACTAAGAAAAGCTTCCCTCACAGGTAGATTAGCTAAATGGGTCATGCTCTTAAGTGAATTTGACATTGAATATGTTGAGAGAAAAGCTATTAAAGGATAGGTTATTGCTGATCAATTAGCAGATGCACCCATGATTGATGATACACCAATGCAAATGGAATTTCCAGATTCCTCTATCATGACTCTTTCTTCTAGAGAATGGCAGTTATTCTTTGATGGCTCCTATACACAGAATGGATCAGGAGCAGGCATATTGTTCATAACTCCTCAAGGATACTCAATCCCAAAAGCATTCAGATTAAAGTTCCCTTGCACAAACAATATTGTAGAATATGAAGCCCTTTTGAATGGTATGAAACTAGCAATTGAGTGGAGAGTGACAAAGCTACACATTCATGGAGACTCACAACTTGTTATCCATCAAGTCAATGATGTGTACCAAACTAAAGATGAAAAGCTCGTTCCTTACAAAAGAATGGTAGATGATCTAAAGAAGTATTTCATATCTATCACATTTGAGAAAATACCTAGAATGGAGAACAAGGCTGCTGATGCAATGGCAACACTATCTACTCTATTACAATAGCCTGAACATGAGCTACACTATGAGTTCTTGGTGGAAGCACTATCTTATCTTGCATATGATTCCTCTGAAACCCGCATGATCTGCACTGTTGTTGGTCATGATTCATCCATATACAAAAAACTATTTTCCTATCTCCAAGACCAAATCATTCTCGATACCTTCAACCACCATGAAAAGAGATACCTTATCTGTAATGCCTCCCGATATGTCATCATTGGTCATGATCTATACAAACGAGGTCTAGATGGTACACTACTTAGATTTTTAGAACGGGAAGAGTCTCAATGTGCATTAGAGGAAGTCTGTGATGGTATTTGTGGGTCACACTCGAATGGTTTAACACTAGCTTGAAAACTTATTAGTGCTGGGTACTATTGGCCTGAAATGGAGAAAGAGTCTATCAAGTTTGCTAAAAATTATAAAAAATGCCAAGTGCATGGCAACTTAATTCATGCTCCAGGGAGAGATCTAATTCCCTTTACTACACAATGGCCTTTTCACCAATGGGCATTTGATCTTATAGGAGCTATACATCCTCATTCTTCTAATGGACATACCCATATAATCATAGCTACAGTTTATTTTACAAAATGGGTAGAAGCAGTCCCTTTGACACAAGTAATTGGAAAACAAATATCTATGTTCATATTGAATTATATCATATGTCGATATGGGATACTTCATTCCATAATCATAGATAATGGTGGACAATTCAAGAACAAAGATCTAGATGATTTATGTGCTAAATTCAAGATTACACAACATTGGTCATCTATCTATTATCCTTAAGGGAATGGACAAGTAGAGGCTTCTAACAAGAATTTATTGAAAATATTGCACCGTACAGTTAACAAAATAGGAAGAGACTAGCATCTCATGATCAATCCAGCTCTATGGGCCTACAAAAAAAGTATCAAAACACCTACTGGGGCTACACCTTTCACTTTAGTTTATGGGTCTGAAGCGGTATTGCCTATTGAGGTTGAAATCCCATCACTAAGAATTAGAATGCATGGTCTAGTAACTGATGATGACTACAAAGTGTCTAGATTGCAAGAACTTGAACTACTAGATGAGCGTAGACAAGTAGTGTATGATCATCTTAGAGTATATCAGAAGAGAATGTCTAGAGGCTACAACAAGAAAGTCAGACACATAGAATTTCAAGTTGGTGATCTAGTCTTGAGAGAAAATCCTAAAAATCAATCACATAAAGAACATAAGGGGAAGTTTGAACCCAATTGGCTAGGTCCCTTTTTTATCACTGCTACTTTTGGCTCTGGTGCCTATCAACTCTCAACGATCGAAGGAGAACAGCTCCAAGAACCAATCAACGTTCTCCATCTGAAGAAATTCTATGCCTAAGGCATTCAGTGTATGGTAAAATGCCCTGAAAAAATCTTAAAAATTTAAAAAAGTCTTGAAAAAAATGAACATCTTGGTGAAAACCTAGCAATAGGTGCCTTGATGATTCACAAAAAAAATAAAAAATAAAATCAAAAGTACAAAAAAATTGAAAAAAATATCAAAAGTACAAAAAAAATTGAAAAAAATGAAAAATAAATAAAAATGAGAAAAAGAAAAAGTGCCTTGGTGAAAACCTAGAAACAGGCACCTTGGTAGCAAAAATAGAATCTCTGCCAAGATGGTGAAAACCCAGCAAACGGGCACCACTTGTTTCAAAATGCTCCATCTATCAATGCAATCTTGGTCTTTTCCAGCTTTCGGTCTTGCTTTAGTTTGTACATATCTCCTAGTTTGTTTTCAATAAGTTGGTTTGTACACCAATCAACTCAAGCATTTGTATCCTATCAATGCTTAACACTTGGGGGCAATCAATGTCATATCCTTTGGTCTCCAATGTATCTTAGACGTATCATATCCAGTCAGAGTCCTTTGAAGCTTCATTTGAGTCAGTCAGTCAGTCTCGTCTCTAGAAAGGATTTTGCATCTACAACAATGCAATCAAACACAAACTAAAAATAATCTATGCTTTTTACATGTTTTTATCTCCTTGTATGCTTACTGATTCACATTGAGATTTTTGCATATTATGTCCTTTCGAGCTCTTTGATGATGTCCTTTACATGATTTAGAGAGTAATGACTGAGGGCATAATCTTTTCTTTGTTTTCTTCTTGTATGTAAAAATCTAACAACTTTGAAAATTCTGGATTGAAATGGTGTCCAACTGTAAGAGCCTCTATCTCAAATTGGATGGCCATGCGTACCTCGACCATTGATACTCAAAAAATTTAAGGAATTTTGATCTAGCTATTGTCTTTTTAAGTGAGTTTTTTCTCCTACTGTGAAACGTGATCTTGCCTAAGGATGTGAACGATAAAGGGTCACTACGGGTAATTTACATTGGTTTTAGAATGATCTCTTGACTGTTTGATGTGTTTGTATCGCAAGGAATATTTAGGTCATCATGACATTTATGTTTTGATGCTTATACAAATTGCTATATCAAAATGGACATGATATTCAGGTCATCTTGACATTTATGCCTTGGTGCTTATATCTAAATCTGACATTTTGAAAATACAAAATCAATATTCATATGTCCATGGTTTCCTAATTAGTGGATGTTGTATTGATTCCTACGCATTCAAATCGATACTCATATGTCTATGGTTTCATAACTAGTGGGCATTGTATTGATTTATCTGGTTCCCTAAAAAAATTCAATGATGAGAATGACCGACACATGATCAGTGACTAGGTCCTAGGTCTTAGGTTGCATTTCATATTGCATGTTTCTTTGCATTTTGCATGTTGTTTGATCTCACAATGGTTAAAAAAACTTCAATGCTTAAAATAATTCTTCAAATCTAACAAGAGCTGAACCCTAACTCGAAAGTCTCTTCATTGAATCGCAAGCAGTTATCCTCCTGGGTTAAACATCCTTTTTGACATAAGACTAAGTACTTGTCTTCATCAATACCTGCAAAACATATAATGTGTATCATTGCATTTACATATCATAATCATTTGTTGCATTACAATTCATCCATGTGCATAAGCATAAATCATACATACATATTTCCATAATCAAATACATTTGCATATATCCATACATACATTCTACTCTACTCATAGCATAAACATCACATGGTATCATCATAAATCAAAACATGACAAGTACAAATGAAGTCACAACCAAAATATCGATCTCATATATATCAAAAATCTCGAACTAGTTAGGGGTGCACTACTGGCATAGTGTACAAAAGAATGAGCTCAGCTGAGCTATTAGAATCAGAACAGTATATCAATGATCAAGAAGAGTACAATATATCAGAATCAACATATCCAAAATGTTAGAACATATCACAGATCGATCAGCTCTCAGCCTGATCCTCTACACTTGGTGGAGGAGGAGGTGGTGCATCTAGTACTGCCTCTGCTCTAGGTTCTCTAGCTCCCTCAGATGCCATCATGTACTGTGAATAGGAGGGAACTCTCTGTGCAGCAGGAACAACTATATAATAGGTGGACACATAGTAAGTTTCCCGTGAGGTCTGATGAACCACCTCTACCTGCAATCTCTGTACCTCTACACGTAGCTTAGTTCATTGTCTATCTGCCTTTATGTATCACTTCTCCTATTGAGCACTGCATACCTTCAGGTCCCTGACCTGAGCACTAAGCTATCTGATAGTGTCCTATGGAGTAGGAGGAGTAGTAGGATCAACGTCCAACATCTCAGTATCTGGGGGAGCCTACTTAGTAGTATCTGCTCTTTGCACCTTACGACGTCTAACCTCGACACCTAAATCAAAACCAATATCCCCCTCTGTAAAGTCCACACCACCACCTACCACCTGCTCAGCTGCAAGTACCTCATCCACTGAACCAACTCCACCTAATGTCCCACCCTCTCCCCTAGTCCTTCTATGAGAACCAAAAGATCTGCCTGCTGTGGAACTAGTGTGTTGAGGGGTCCTCATCTATCCTGATGGTCTCTATGGTAGAGCCATCACTTTGGGTCTCAGAGGTGTGCGGTGTATGATAGGATCCTATGTAGGTCTGGGACCCTATCCCATTAGAGCACCAGTAATGTCCATAGCCTCCTCCATGGAGGGTATCAGCTCAGTGGGATCAGAAAATCTATGAATAGGATGGTTAGTAAGCCATGAGATAAATCCATCAGTAACACCAGCATCAAGTACATCTGGTCTATACTCCCAATCCCTGCCAACAATAGCACTGTACTCCTATGAACACAAAGCATAAGAGAGCCTCTATGTCCATCCCAGTCCAATCTTGCACCCTATCTGTGCATATGTAGTGTAATCCTCTAGGGCATCCTGAATACATCCATACTGCCACCAGACCCTAGTAATAAGAAATCTCTCTATAGTGGAGGATGACCTCCCAATCAATACACGACTCTGGAAGAAGTAACTGAACTGCACTTGCGTAGTAGGCCAAGGTTCAATGGTCACATAGGGTCTCCAGTGCACAAATGTCATATCATCGAGGCATCGCATCCAGTACTCAGTATGGCCCATCCTTCCTTGAATGACATATCCAACATAAGTATAGATGGAAGGCTCCTGAGGCTGCCTTTGTGACGTACAAATAGGTCTCAACACTGGGATGTGCTCCCAAGCCCATATCTACAAAACTAGAGCTCCTGCAACAAAAGACTTTCTCTCATGATACACTACCTCGTACATCTCAGAGAACATGTGTGCTAATAAACACTGACCCCAAGCCAACTTAGAGGGAGTGGCCATCAAACGCGCTACCATAGGGGCCCAGCCCATCAAAAGACCGTTCTGCTGACAGTCAAACATGATAATACCTCCAATCATCCCGAAAATGATGCACTCTAGCCGGTGTGTCTGTCCATATCTCTGCACTAAGGTCTCCCAGGAAATGGAGATTGTCATCTGGGTATCATCTCCGAAGAGACATCTGAAAGGTAATAAACCTAAGTTCCCCGAACTCACATACTCTGGTCGCTGACCTGCATGAAATGGAATGCGCAATATATGGTAAACATCCTCAGGGGTAACATTGATCTCCCCTGTCGGCAAGTGGAATGTCTGAGTCTCCAAGTGGAACCTCTTAATCAATGCAGTCAAAAGTTCATGATTTACCCTAATCTCTGGTAAATGTATAAGGTGCTCAAATCCACAAGACGCAAGGTGGACCCTCATAGGGTCTGGCAATGATACACATAATCTCTGAGTGGCAGGATGAGAAATCTGCACATGTACATTTGGGTAAATGACCTACATAGCATAAAAATAGGGAATCCTATCAGTAATTGGGTCATAGAACAGGTTACAAGGACATAAATGGGGTAGTTCAATATTTTAGAAGGTAGGTTAATAGGTTAGCAATTAGGCTAAGCAATCAGAAAAATAAAAAATTGGACCTAATATTGAGTTTTGAGCTCACTATTTTCCATATGACAGTTCAGACTGGCATGAAAAGTTGTACGACTTTCCACATCATACCAAATGACAAACCATAGTAGCATGACAATGCATCCCTCATCATATGAGTTATGAGGGACCTGATGAAACATCGTACGACTCATGGGTCCCTCTGATACGAGTAATGGGGGCCTATGAAATGACAATCTAGCTACAATTGAAAAGTCATACGAGTCCCGCTGGGGAGTCATACAAGTTTCTATGCATGTGAAATTCAAAAATGGAAAGATGTATGAAAAATTGCTAAAATCCTATAAAACATGAAAAATTGACATTTTAGCAAAGCACAAAGGTCCACCTACCGGATGTCCGTACTGTCGAGGTCTTTGGTGTCGTCGGCTGTGCTCAAATCGGTGCAAACTCATAGGTACCTTCGGTTTGGCCCGTTTATCTACCATTTTTGCTCAGAGGGCTCCACAAGTTTCTAAAGTCAAAAAGTTGAAATGAATTGAAAATGACCCTTCTGGCCTTTATATAGCTTTTGACCTAATTTTCAAAAGTGCTCCATTTTTCACAAAAATTGCACCCCTGGCTAATTTCAATGTTTTGAATTCATTTTCGGGATCAAAATTAAAATTTAAGATCATTTACTATGTCAAAATTATGATTTAAAATTTTTGGACCCAAGACGGTCTACTGCTTGCATAATCGACCTTCAATCATCACATAAATCTAGTATTCAACTTAACTAATTATCTTACATCAAACTATCAAAAGTTCAACTTGGTCAACCATGGTCAACTCATGGTGAAACCTAGTCAAACTTGGTCTTCTGGACTTCTAAACGATGCAGAACGCATTCTCAAACGTGTTTAACCACTTCTCAAATCAATTAGCATGCTTCTAAACTTTAACGCGGACTTTTCTTGTCAGATTTCAATTTTCATCCCAAAGGGGGCATGGTATTGCACATCATTCAAAGTCTGTAATCTAAATTTTGAAATCATATCTTTCCTCAGTAATGGAGACAACAACCACATCTAGTTGCTGATTCATCAAAAAGACCTCATCGCTTGGGGCAAATCAATCATCGCTCGGGGCATATCAGATTCATCAAGATCCATATCAATATGGTATTCTCTTAATCTTGTAAATTGTATCAATTTTTGCAACTATCAGTTCAATTGTGTTATTTCCTTGGTTCTTCAAAAACTGAAGGGTTCAGATGTGATACCAATGTGATTCTTATCGACAATTGGGTCTAGAATCGGTCACTCACTTCTTCACAATCATAAGGTTCAGAATCAGGTGTCTTAACACTTTTTCGCAATCATCGGTTCATTTGTTGTTATAGTTAACATTATCTTTGGTCATTCAGGACCTATCATCTTCATATCAAATTTCAAATCAGTTTCTATTTCATATCAATATAAACTTCAAACATCAGTTTCAACATCATACACAGACTGTCTTTGAACCACTGCGCTTTGCACAACAATTCAAAGAGGGGCAAAATGTAATACCTCAAAAATGGGCTATAAGTTCATTAACCTCCTACATCATCAAATCAAATGAAATCAACATCAAAGTCCTAACCTAAGGCACATCTGAACATCATCGAATCCTAATTGATTATCTCAAATTCTGCATCGGAGAATATTCCTAGTAATATTCCTAATCATCATAATTATCTTTAATTTAATAGTTATTTGGTGATAAATCCTATTTATCCTAAAGTTTGATTAATTGAATATTCTCAATATTTAATTAATTATATTTAATACTGCCACTTAATTATTTAATTGAATTTAATTATATTTATTCTTAATTAGTATTATTTAAATTTGACAATAAATCAAAATTCCTATCATTAATTGATTAAATTCTTATTTAATTGATTAAAACAAGTTGTCATATTTAATGATGTTATTCTAAAATAAAAGCTTGATTTAATAATTGATTAACCCATAAATCAATTATTTTATTTTTAAAATCAGTTAAGTTGGAAATAAATCACTTTATTTATTTATTTAATTCATAATTATTATGCACATTCAAAAAGCAATTCAACTTGAAATCAGAAAATCAATTCAAGTTGTTTTAAAAATAAACTCAACTCTGATTTGAGTTAAGAAGCTATTTTTGCATGATTTTGTGAGTTAATTATCTTTTATTCTTTGATAACTCAAAAATCAACCTGAGTTTATCTGAGTGATTTATGGCTTTTTCCATGCATTCCCCAAGCCCTGGATTTCTATAAAATCAAGGCTTAGCTCTTTAATCTCATATCTCATAATTTTGCAAACTTATGCTGGTGAATTGGTATCTAAGGAATTGAAGCTTCTTTGCGAATCAACAACTTTGTGAGATCATTCATATTTTAGCATATCATTGTTAGATTAATTGCATTGCATATCAGTTTTTCATCTAGATTAGATTTCATATAATTTTTCATCCTATTGCATCTAAAATCCAAAAAAATAGATTAATTTGCATCCAATTCATATCTAGATTTTACATTCAAATCCTTCGTTTAGGTGTTGTCAAGGTCACTAATCTTGGTCCAATCTGAGAATACATACTCGCATCTATTAGAAGGCAGTAAATCGCCTGGTTAGTTTAATTTTCAATTACTTGCATGATTTTGATTTTTTCTAACCTCTAATATTTTACTGAAGTGTTGTGTCTACAGCTAGGTACAAAATTCACACACACAATAATAAGTGACTTAGTAATTAAATCAATATGATTTAATTAATAAGTAAACACTTTATTACTCTAACACACCCCCCCCTTAAGATAAACTTTGGGAGAAGCTAAAAATCTAGAAAGAACTATTGAAAGTAAATGGGTCTCGACAACAAAGGTCTGATTAGGTACCCAAGTACAAAAGAGAGTCTCTGAAAAAGAGGAGAAATAGAGAAAATCACACGGGAAAAACTATACTCCAAAAAGAGACAAAGACTAGTCTGAAGGACTACAGAAGCCTCCAAAACTAGAAAATGTTCTAGAAAATAGGAATAAGGATGAACATATACAACATCACTGAAGCAAGAAGTTGCAAACTCTATCCAGAAGTAACTGCTGATCTAAATATCTTCCACTGAAATATGACTAGGTAGAAAAGATTGTAATCTGCATGAGTGCCCTCAAATGACACTACTCAAATTAGGAGGCAAATAAAGACAAACAACTGAAGTCAAAGATACAAAATATGGTAATTTGTACGAGTGCCCTCAAATGACACTACTTGAATCAGGAGGCAAACAAAGGCAAACACTTGAACTCAAAGATAGAGATGGCATAACAATACCAAAAGTCTAAAGAGTTGATCAATCAAAGTTGGAAGTGTGCCTCCAAAAAAGGGAAAGAACAGAGTGTCCATATGGTAAATGATCCATCTCACTGGAATGCATAGGTACCTAGCCACTTCATCTGCCTAGTACATAGAATCAAATACTGAATACATAGATCACACTATCAAACCAAGGAAGCAGTAAAACCAATAGTATAAACCCCCCCATAATGCTGATAAGGGAGTAATGATAGGTACACTGAAAAGATGGTCCAATATGAACTGCATGATACCAGGAACATTGAAGGTGTAGAGAGAGTACAACACAAATAAAGATACCTGAGGCTAATGTCGTTCGATGAACACTCATGAAAAAAATAGATAACAAATAAAGTCAAACATCAAACCCCCTTGACACTTTATAATAGAGTGTAAATACATAGAGCACAAACATGTACAAGATCTCATACATGTAATAGAATGATATTTAATCTCAGTGTGTGCATAAAAGAATGCTACAAAAGTGAAGTATACACTACTCAAAGAAGAGTGATGGCTGTGAAATAAAAGAACAACCAAAGATGAGCCATCCCTCAAAGGGAAGAGTTCCTAGGACCTATAACAACCAAGATATCCACCAGAATGCAAAAATGAAAAAAAAACTGAATAAAATATACTCGAAGCAAAATCTAGAAAAATTACTCAAATCACTGGAAAGGTCTCAGAACAAGCTTTCCAACGATATATCATTTTCCTAAAATGGAGTCCGAATGCACAAGATAGAGCTCCCAGAGTGCAAAAATGAACATATGGCTTTGACAATAAAAAACACCATAAAAAAAGAAAAATAAAAAATTCAAACTTCCAGATTTGGATACAACTCAAAACCAACTTTCCGAGGATATCTTGTTTGCCTGATTTCGACACTGTATGCTCAAGTTATGAGCAAAAAACTAACAGCTGCGCCGAAGGGCCCAAAAGGGTGTGTGAAAAAGGGTTGATGCATTGATGATGTCAATAGAATACAAGCCTAAATTTGATGGCCATCTACCCGTCACTAAAAAATCCCAATAGGCCCTTGGGGCTAAAAAATTAGGCCCCTGGTCCCCATATGACTAGGGGTTGAGGCTTCATCTACTGGGGAATTAAATTTGACGACCAAATGGCCGTCGTTGCAAAATAAATAAATAAATAAATAATTGAAAATCATCGTACATCCTTGGGATATGTTCTAGGGTCGTACAACCTTGGTACACAATTCCTTTTTGCCTCAGTATGCAACGACGTTTGAATTGAGCATGCCTTATATGGATCTGGGGGTTCTTGGCCACTACAAGCTCAATAGTGAGGTCTGTTTGAGCCAAAAATGCTCCAAAATACTAGTGACTGCCTCAGTATCCGTGTCGAGGCTAGTTGTAAATTTTTTTTTCCATAGATTCCAACTTTTTCTAAATTGGACAAACTTTATATGGATCTAGGGGTTCTTAGATACTCTAAATGCAACCGTGAGATCCATTTGAAGCCAAGATGACCAGAAAGAGAGGTCCCCCCAGATTCAACAGAAAACCCTCTAAAACACAAATTTGATGAACATAGTTGAATCTCTTAGGAAGAGGACAGGGGAAAATAGATCTGAAGCTCTGATGCCATATTAGATTTGATGAGTAAACAACTCACAGCTCCCAAGAACACCTATTAGAGAGAGAGAGAGAGGCTAAAGAGGCCTGAACGCATGGATCTATGAAAGATGAGACATTCTTGATGTGCAAAAATAAAAATTGTAATTCAATAAAAATAAATATTCTCAATAAGATTACAAGAGAGATCAATCCTTATAAAAGGAGATCGAAACCCTAAAATGGTAAAACCTAAGTTGCACAATAATAATTAATAAAATAATTAATTATTATATGCCTAAAGTTTAGCGTAAGCAGAAAGAAACACTAAGTGACTTAGTAATTAAATAAATATGATTTAATTAATAAGTAAACACTTTATTACTCTAACACTAACAAGACTGTAGATACACTTAACCATGTATTAGTCACTCCTAACAAGGTGAGTCACTTAGAAAGTGACATTTTATAGCCTTAACCAACAAACTCTTTTAGTTGCAATGAAGAGTTGTAGGTACCATCCCCACCACATTTTCCCCCTCTAACCAAGGGTTTATACGAGACCAAAAACCTTTTTGTTATAGGTGTGTGAATATTTTTATGAGTTAACTGTTATTTACTTTATATTTTTTCAATTACAAGCATATCAATAATACATAAAAGACTATCAATAAACTGTGAATGAAACTACATGTTTGGGATTAAAATTTTGAATTGATATAAATATGTTAGTAATGATTCAGCCCCCCTCTTAGTACCTAATCTTTCCAATTAATAATTGGTATCAGAGCTTTGTTCTCTAAGAGGGAAAGTTTAACAATTTGAAAGTAGATCTTTGAACATGGAAAGATATAGGAAAGAAAGATAAATGGTAGAATCCCTAGATGAAGCCCTTGCTAAAAATGAAGATCTAAAGAAGAAATTAAGAGCATCATTTTCAAAAGTAAAAGATCTTCCAGAATGCTTGAAGATAAGTTTGGAAAATCTTGAAGAACTATTGGAACATAGTACAAATTCTAAAGAAGTTGATGCAGTAGTTGCAAATCTATTGGAAAAGAACACAGACTTGGAAGAAAACCTAAATGAAGCCCAAAAGGAACTTGAAAATCAATCTATAAGGATGACTGAAATACTTGAAAGAATGAAGAATGTCGAGGAAGCCAAGGAAATCCTTGAAGATGATAAGAGAAATCTAAGAAAAATGATTAAAGACATAGATGGCATCATTGAAAGGATACAACATGAAAATAACACACTAGGTGAACATCTAAATGACACAAATGAAGAAAACAGATGAATACTTGTTGAGAACAAAAACTTGAGAAAAGAAGTTGAAACTTTGAAGACCAATCCGAAAATTGAAAAATAAGCTAATTAGAGACTCACTAAGTTTGATCTAAGCATGCAGAGAATTGATGAATAATTGAAAAGTCGAAGAAGATCTAGAGACTTAGCCAACCTAGGATATACTAGTAACATAAACTTTGAAATTGGTGAATCATCAAAAGAAGTAGCAGAAAATTCATCACAAAAGTCAAAGGAGCCTATTTATGTACAAGGAAAGAAACCTACAAAACCTACTTGTTACAATTGTGGAAAGCTTGGTCACACATCAAATATTTATAGAAGTAGATCAGTCAACACCCTAAATGGTACACCCTTTAATGGATATTATTGCAATTGAAATAAGTTTGGACATGAGGCAAGAGAATGCAGATCAAGATCTAACAACATATCATTTGAAGGAAGTTTCACAGGTTACTGTTACACATGCATTTAGTACAGACATAAAGCTAAACACTATAGATCAAGAATCTTATTGACAAGAATACCAACCAAACTGATAAGTACATTAAGAAGAGAAGGAAATGTCCTATCTATGTGTAGCATTTGTGGACACATTGGACATATGGTGATGAACTATAGATTAAGGAATCCAAGATGAAATTTAGGACCATGGAGATCAACTGGTATGGTATGTTTTATCTGTCACAGGTATGGACATATTGCACAAAACTACAGATATTGACAAGACAATAATACAAATGATAAATGAAATGATGTGATTAATCTAGAAAAAGTGAAAAATAATATGAAGAAAAAGTGGATCAAGAAGGAGAAAGTCAGCAAGAAAGAAGGAAGCCCTCTAACCTCTAGGGAGGAGGACTCATCATCAAACTAAGCAAGTTTTTTCTTAGGGACTGATAATAAATTACAAAAAAAAAATTGTGCCTTTATATGATAAGATAGGATGGATCACATAATATTATATTATAGATATAGTAGAACTAATACTGGACACATTTAATGGAAATCAATTAGTATTAGATATCATTGCTTTATCATTTTGAAGATAAATAGTTATCGGTGAACAAGTTTCACTATCGGAGTGAAATGAAGGTAATTAGTAGAAAAACATTATTAGAATAATTGAGAGGGGGGGGGGGGGGGGTGAATCAGTTAAGTCAGTTATCCTACAGTCCCAAAATCTTAGATGTAATTTTCAAAACTTTTTCAACAATATAAACAACTTGGTAAGATAAAATTTCAATCTGTCTGTTCATTTACGAATACCAGTAATTATCCAAACTGTGATTGTCGATTAAATCAAATATGCAGTATGTAAACTATAATAGAAAAATAATCATAACCATTAACACATAACACAATAATTTAACGTGGAAACCTTGCTAAGGGAAAAACCACCTGGGACCATTAACCCAAAATATTTCACTCTTCTAAAGTGAGCACGGTTAGGAGCCAACCCTGTTAAAGGTTACAATGCACACTGTTAGGTGTGACCTAGTTAGAGGATTTATCACTAGTAGTTAACTTTTGACCAACATTCAGTATGGGGTTAACAAGATAATAATTAACATTCAAGGAATGTTATATGGTAATACAAAAGACTGTTAAGTCCACTGGATTAAGAGATTTTGCTAAATCAATGGTTAAACTGATACAATACTAATTGCAAATATTTAGATCTATGCTAAGCTCATAAAACTCATCTAATCATTAATCAATTCACTTTCTCAATATTTCCCCAACTTACTTCACTTGGTGTATAGTTCTCTAACACTCGGTAATGTCTACAGATTGATTATGTCCGTAACCAGTTTGATCAGGAATGCATGAATAATGTCTTCACACGAAATCTTTTGCAGTCTCTATTTGTCTAGCATGTTTCAATAATGAAACTCATGTCTCTTATATAGATGTGTAAACCATTTTCATATCAGCCATCAAATTTTGCCTTTTAATCTCCTTCATCCATTTTGTCACTTAAACCTTCCTCGAAAGATGTGTCAATAACACGTTTCAATCTCTTCCATTAGATCTTCTCTAAATTTTGTCAGCTGTGGATCTTATAAAAAACTTCATCCTTTACCTCGAAATCATAACAATTTCCATCTCATCAATTTCAGTCGGTTGTTCTTAGTATTTAATGTTTTCATCTATACTCGGTTAATACTAAAATGCGTCGGTGATAACTAACTTAGTTATTACTGTCACTTAGCATACACTACACTGGCTCAATGTATACATAAATCTTCAATTACCGACCATATTAACTTGTTCAGTTCTGATCTCTTCTTCATAATAGAATAATGCAACATGCTCAAGTCAACAATATAATGCCATAGACTCATCAATAAGTTACCCACTGTATACCTTATCATTATCCATCATATCCATCTTTTCTTTATGTAGATATCTCATTTCTTCACCATTTCTTTCTTCTATAGATGTTCAGATGTTTGTAACTATCATGATAACTATAGTCAAAACTAGTTGACATCAATGACAACATATTGACTAATTTAATCATCTTACATATCACTTTTATAGCTCGGTGATCTCTAATCATTGTTCTTTCAGGTCATTAAGATATTCAATCAGTTGTAGGTCATCAAGCATCACTGTCAGACAAAAGAGATGACTATCGGTAGAAAAGTTACTGTTGAAGATATTTATTGCCTAAATAGTCATTTATGCACTTTTTGATAAATAAATACGTGTCAATGCTATTCATTTGTTACCTTAATTTTTAGAAGCAATCATTTGAGAAACATCTAAGAGTCTAGAGCAATCTATTGTGAATTATTATCAATAATAAATTATTACAGAAGTGATAAAAAATATTCTCGTGCCCTAGTTTAGTAGAGTCAGTTGAAGTGCAGAGAAATCACTAGCAAATGACTTGCATTTGTAGAATCTTTTGAGCATAATGGCAAAAAATATTCAAAACTCTGTAGTCATAAGCATTAATGATGAACCAACACAAAGATTCAAATTGTACCCATTGAAGGCACTAGAGAAAGATAATGCTGGAGCACTATCGTCGCTACCTTTGAGAGTCATGCTTACATAGGATATTAGAGATTTCATTCACAACAAGGTTGTAGAGCTGGGAGGTGAAGAAATCAACAAACTATACTACATAGAGCTGAGCATTGAAGTAAATTTAAAGGATGAGCACAAACATATGGAAACAAAAGGATTAATGTATATGGTATTTCTACAAAAATTCAATGAAGAATGGGTCAGATATGTACTTATTCACATGCATGAGGAATTTATGTGATTAGATGAGGAGAATTAAATCAAAATAACAAAATACCTAATCCATATGTCCATTGGCTTACCAACAGAAGGAAAAGAATGCACTCTACAAGTGAGCAACATGGATGAGATGAGAAATGTCACTGAGACATCCAAAGATGGGAGAGCCTTGAGAGTAGACAAGGTCAAGGAACTGTAAACACATCTTGCAACAATGATTATTGATTACAAATTTTACCAATCTAGTTGACCAAACAACATACCCAACAGTGTTGTGTATGCAACCTACAATATAGAAAAGCTAGAAAAAGCCTATGATTTGGTAGACATGTTTCAAACACAACTATTTACATAAATATGAATTGACTATAGAGGGATCACAAGAAAGAAGTTAAGTATGGATCATTTCTCATTTTCTTATACTTTTATGTGAATAATTTATTCCCAGGCATAGGACATATAAATTGGAAAACAAATAGACCAGTAAATTATGAGATAAACGATTACATTTCTCAATTAGGTGAAGAATACAATCAAATAATGTGGAGATATTTTAAGGAATTTTAATTTAAAATCCAAGACCTCTATCGGATACGTCCATTAGTAGTAGAGGAGTATAGAGATACTATTTTCTTTCTTGTAGATACTGATATAAATTTGCAAAATCCAACCTGTACAACCAAGAACATCTTGGATACTGACATTTGGATATGAGGTAACAAAGGACGTTATTATAGTTAGATGTGCAAATCATATACTACATTTTCTTATTGACAGAAAAGCTAAAAATTTTGGAACCTATTGTATGCAATTTAGATTACTAATACCAGAAATGAAATACTAACTATTCTAAGTTAACAAATCAATCTAAAGCAAACAACAATGAAGATTACAATCAAATGAAGTTAAAACAAAGCTTTACCTTCACCTACCATGTAGCTTTTCTCCATTTCTCTCCTAGCTTTGATTCCTTGGATGTGTTGAGCTCTCGGATTTCCAATTGAATCTCCTTGCCCAAGATGTTACCGAAGTGTGGAGATTTGAATGATATGCAAAATGGCTTAAAAGATTAATTATGAAAATATGGTGGATAAAATTCAAATGGCTCATAAATGATATGAAAATAGCTTGGATGCTTGAAGATTTGATTTCTTTTATGCTAGAATGCTATTTCTTTAAAATCACTATTGCTATTAGGCTCACAAAGGAAGAATGAGGCTCCTTTTATAGGATTTTGGAGAACTCAAGCCTAGGTGGCACAATCCTAGGGTGGAGATTGAAAGGTGGAAGATCCGAGGGCTATGATTGACTTGGTTGAAGGGGTTGAGAGAAAGGGGGATGCAGTTGGAATGTGAGAGGAGGAATAGGGAAGATGTTCCTCCTACATTGACATGAAGGAGAAGAAGGTGGAAGGGAAAGACACATGTCAAGTGTCTCACAAAGACCATTGAGAGGAAGGGGGAAGGACCTTTTCCTCATGAGGACTCTTGGTACAAGTGTCCCATGATTCACCTTTGACTCTTTGAGGTGGCTTGAGAAACTCCTTAGGAATAGGGATTGCTTCTTGACTTGGTTTAGAAGAAGACATGTGGTCATGCAACCAAGTCTTATGAGGCCACATAGCCCTTATATATAGGACATGTGTGTGTGAGGATAATGATTTATTAATAATTAATAATAATTAATTATTTTAGCCAAGGTGATGTGTCAGGTGACTAGGTCTATGATGTGGACTAGGGGACTTAGTCATATTTAGTGATTGTGTAAATTGGTCATTTAATTAAATCACTTTAATAAGACTAATTTAGAAGACTTAAGATAAGAAGAATAGACTATAGTGAATGTATCAAATAAATTGAATAATTTATTTAATAATACAAGAAATAAATATTAATTAAATAATAAATATTTAATTAATTCATCAAGTCAATATTAATTAAATAATAAATATTTAATTAATTAATGAAGTCACTTTTTAGTGTGTACATTTTGTGCCTCTTTGAAATAATGTGTTGGTTGCATTGTTTCAAAGAAAAAATCAAGCATTTTGCCCCTGCCCTAGACAACGTTTCAGATGAAAGCGACCTATGCATGCCCCCTCGAGATATTGATTGACAAAAAAATATTTTATTGAATTTATGCTTTTATTTTTTTATTTTTTTGGGTTGACAATCAATCTCACGAAAAGATTTAGAAGAAATGTGGGTAAAAACGGGGTGAATCGGAAAGTGTTCGATAGGTAGGGTCCACAAATCAAGCAAAACAGGTCCATAGGCTATATATATAGGGAAAAGGGGTCCACAATAGGGTCATTGTTTATACTTGGCATTTGGAGATTGGAGTGTGGAGAGAGACACTTAAAAATCCTTTAGAAACTAAAAGTATTTTTATTTTTTTGAAAACCCCTGATGACATCATCATTTGTTAATTAATTAATTATTTAATTAATTAATATATTTTTATGCCATTAAATCCCTTTATTTTAATTAAGCATATTTAATTAAATAATCCCTCCCCAAAGCATTTAAATCAAATTTGAATGATTTTCCTACCTTTGTTGAATCAATATTCAATAAATGATGTCATAATCCCTAAATAAATTTTATATTTATTTAAAGCCTCAAAAACCTAGAACCTTCTAGCCTTTCCTAAACCCTTCCAATCTTCCCTAAATCTTTCCTAAACCTACTTAGGAGAAGTTACCTACTCTTCCAAAACTAATCCAAGTCTCCTTGACTTTTGGTCAAACCCTTCCCTTAATGAGCCTTACACACTCATTTAAGCCTCTTACACACTCTTTAAGACTTCTTATAGCCTCATAAAGAGACTCATGTCTCTTCTTCCACACATTTTCCCATTTCACACTTCCCTAGTGTTTCTCACACATGTGTGAGCAACCCCTAACCCAAGCTAAATCTTACCATACCCCAAACCATACATCTTACTCTACCCCAAACCTTACCCCTAACTCTAACTCATCCTCCTAACCCAAGTCCTTCCCAAATACTATAAACACCCTCACTTCCTAAGAGAAAAACACCAATTCACCTTTCATTTCTAAGTATTGTTATAATGCTAGTTTAATCCTAGATCTTAAGCTTTTAGCATATTTTGATAGTTTAACTCATTTTCAAGCTTTCTTAGCACAAATCATAGCTTAGAATTAATGGATTAACTTAGTTTGATTCATTATTTTTCATAGCTTCTTGCATCATATCATATCTATTTTGGACTAAAATCAATTTAGAATAAGCATTCATAGCCTGATCTGCATTTTGAGCCTTTTAGGATTGTTGAGGCCTTAGGGGAAAAATGGGTGTTCTATACCCATTTTTATGCCCCTATGGAGTTATTATGGTCCCTAAACTATCCTAATATATCCTAATAATCATTAGGGATTTGATCCAAGTGATTCAAGAGCACACCCACATCCCTAAAGTGAGAGCAAATCAAACGGTGATAGGGTGCTCCCGTTTAAGCTCTATTTGAGTGTCTTTGCAAATAGTTTTCTTTTTAAGTTAGGTATATGCTCATAAAATAATGTTTTACATGTTTAAGCCTTTCAAGATAGATTAGGTTTTCTCTTATCACAACAAGTACATGGGGATGATGAAATGAAAAGATATAGGATATCCTAATCAAACACTACAATAACTCTAGAAAATTTGCACTCTTCTACCACTGCTCTCTTACATTCACATTAATCTACCTTCACACATGATACAAGTATATTTGTATCCATTACATACAAAATTCATCCTTTCACACACATATATACCAACTTGATCATTGGAAACTCAACAAGGTTGGCCACAAGAAAATAAACAATGTTTGCCCAAAGTTGGCCTTCAAGAGAATATATATTATGTGGCCAACCCAAAGAAATAAAGGGGAGAAAAACATGTTATAATGTGTTGTCCATAAATGAATTCATAAAAGTGCAAGTGATGCATGAGCATCCTAGGTGTAAGGGAAATCTTGCATCACCCAAAAATATTTTTCTGGTTTCTTTTCAATAAGGGCTATCTTGTGCAGAGATGCTATTTTTGAAAATTTACGAGTTTTATTAAGTTTTTTGTTTGAGCTTATAATGTTCTATTTTATTCCCTAGAGGTTGACTTTGGTCATGTCAGCCTGCCAGTAAAGTTTCATTGCAAGATCAAGTCTAGTTTTGAAGATATTGAAAATGTTTGGTACTGGCAGCACAATACAAAAATTTTGAACTTAATTTTGAAGGCTTTAGAGGCTCTAAAATGGGTCTAGGATCTTGTGCTAGTTAAGAACTATAGAGCACTTCACACCATTTCCAAAATGGGGTTATAATAGCCAATCGGGTCAACGGGCAATGAGTTATGGTCTCTGGAAGTTGCCCTACCTAAAATAGAAGAAAATGAAATTCCTTCAAAATTTATTTTTGAGTTTTGAAAGTTGTTTTATTCTATTGTAATGTATAAAAATGAATAATAATATCTTAGGGATGGTCGACCTCAAATTTTAGGGTTAAAATTTCTAGAACCTTCTTAGGCAGTTAAAATTGCCTATATAATGAAGGCCTGTAGGGTTATCTAGGGTAGTTTTTGGAAGATACATCTAGTGGCTTTGGCTTTCAGAATATTGTAATGAAATGCCCATATGGCTGTGCATGTTATATTTCTAAACATTGTAATTCCATTTCACTGGAGATAATAGAAAGCCCATTTTCTTGTCTTTGCAATTTGTTGTTATTCTTAATTTTGTTGTGTGTTTGAGTTAATAAGGGGAGTACCCTTCATAAAAAAGTATTTCCATCACCTTTAAAGTTGGATTGAAATGAAATGTGTAGAAAAATATTAAGGAACATCAGCGAGCTAGACCTAAAACAATTTCCAATACACATGATGCCATGTGAAGAAACACACACAACAACAAGACATCTTTCAATCTCTTAACACTTCCTCCAAAGTATATTTGGACTAATATGTCATAAATCAATTCATCATAATCAACCAAGTCAGCCAAGGACTAACATAGGAAATCATGTCACACTTTGATTGACATAAATTCACTTGTAAAGAAAACTAGCATAAGATATCTAAATTGGAATACTACATAGATATTACAAATATTTCCACCAAATTTCATAACCTCAGATGCCAATGAAGAGTATTCCCCAAACATGTCTTTACTATTTTTGATATCCAACCTTCTTTTCAACAAATAGAAAAACACAACTTCTTCCTTTGAACATACATGGGCTTAAGAATATGATAATGTAACGTTCATAGACCATGCATTACAACGCACAAATTGCAAGTCATTAAGTTCTTATACAAAGGAATGAAAATCATTCTCCCATGAGGACTTCAAATACTCTTTCCTACACATTCCAACTTCCCATACTTCCATCTTCTAGATACATCTTATACTGAGTTGTGGGTACTTCAAATAATCTTTGAACCTATATATCTCAACATATCATAGAAAAAATTTCTTACTTCTCTGCATCAGGTATGCCTCTTATGCTTCTTCTACACTTATCTACATTGGGTACAACTCTCATACTTATGTGTGCATCAAGTTTACATTAATGCACACAACATGTTGACATCAATGACAACACTAATATCCAAGCAACAAGCTCTCTTGTAAATGGTGTAAGAGATCCCTCAAGGATTTTCATTTCACATTATTAGTCATTCATATATAGAAGCTAAATTAGACACTAAAAGGTTATCCAATTTAGTTGTGAATGTTGTATTCCAAAAGGTTGTAGAGTTGGGTTCTATTAAAGGTAGTTATAGTGGTTTTCTCCTTTTTCTTAAAGAAGTCACTTATTAATGCTTTGGAAGTTTGGTGAGTGGTCAAAAGTTAAGAAATTATCTTGTATATACCACTAGGAAACTTATGGCCACTTCATATCTACATTTATTATCCTAAAGGAAAGTAAATGCATCACCTGAGTTATTTTTTACCCTACCCAAATGGAATTTTCAATCCTATCATGAAAGTTGAATTGGAGACATTTTGAGGTGGTCTTCATGATGGATACAAAATGTTATTGTAGCCACTCAATGTAGGCATGGTATTTATTGGCCTAAGGATATTCAACTCCCATAATTTTGGCTAAGCATCAGTATTATATATGGAGATATTGGGAGGATATGGTTTTGGCTTAGACACGATCTTGTGATGCCCTAAACTTTGATGGTGGCCTTGGTTGGTCTAAGTTTGTACTAAAATGTGGGATATTTTATGGCCCTAAACAACTATTATTATAAATCTCCCTTTTCCTTAAGAATGAACTTTGCAACATTTTTTTATAGTGGTAGTTTAGATTTTCATAGCAAGATTTCAATTATTGTGTTCTAAGCTGATTCTCACATGTGGTGGTCTTGAGAGGCCCTAATTGTATCATAGTGATGTAAATACATTTTTAACTTGACAAGTATACCAAACATTGTTAAAATTTACCAACTACATGATAATATTTTTAATTTAAAAATTAAAAACACAATCTGCATTGAAAATGTCACAAATATTAGGTTATATCATCTTTGTATTCTTGAATATTTTTTGGTTATAAATGATCAAACATGATGATATTGAAAATGCTTGTTTCTAGTAGCTCAAACTATAAAAATGGGGCAATACTATATTGCCAAAAAGGAAAATGGGTGATGCAAGGATCTTGTACAAAAAATACAAGTATATATCTTGTTGAAAAACATTTAATGCAATATAAATATTTTGACATAGAATGGCTCTATGACCAAAGCAAGGGTGATTTTGAGTACACAATGTTAGTAATGATTGATTCTAGATGGGGAGGGGTGCTCTTGGAGCTAGATAATGATGATTCAAATGTCATAGGGATGACACCTTTTTATATTTATCCTAGGTAGAAAAATTTAAAGTTTGATACAATAGTCAACAAATAATGCTCCATTATAAGTGGGTTGATACATAAATCTTACTTGGAAGTGGTTCAAGGCCAATTTTGTAGTTGTGAAAACTCAAGAACTATAAGTTTAGCATTAGAGAATTGTTCTAAGTAGAGAGTAAGTTGTGCTTCTAATAGAGAATACTTAGTTCAATGGGATGCCAAATTATGTTAGAATGATTTTAGAATAATTGAGGGGGGGGGGGGGGTGAATTAGTTATCCTTTTGTCCAGATGTACCAATTCAACTTTCTAGCTCTTCAATAGACTTAGATCTAATAAGTTTTCTACTCGGTTTCTATGGCATATCACAACAACATAAAAAACTTGCAGTCCACTATCCAAAAGTAATTAACTTGAAGAATATAAAACTTTCAACAACATTCACATCAAATAACATTCACACAAGTATAACACCAGGATTTATTGTAGAAACCCAATTTGGGAAAAACCACTTGTAACATGCTACTAATTTTCACTCTTTTGAAGTGAGCTTTGTGAGAAGCCAACCTGGTTAAAGGTTTACAATACACACTGTTAGGTGTGACTTGGTTAAATGATTTAATCACCATGTTAAGAGTGGCCTTGTTAGAGGGCTTAATAACATTCCATTAGAATGTCACCTTGATTAACAGATTTAGATAATGACTGTCAGGTCAACCTTGATTAAAGGATTTAGACTGATACAATGGTTAGAAAGTATAGTATGTTCTGATCTAAAAATATACAAGTCACTTTGCAAATATAGATCCACTTCACTCATATGCTGATTTACTGACTGGCCTTCATTTCCATCTCCATCTCGGATCTTCTCAGAATTCTCTTCAAGAAATCACCACAACTATGTTCATCTCTTCACAACTTCACCTTAGCCTTCTGCTTAGACTCATCAGTCAATAACATCAACCTCTTCTCTATACTGTAATCTCCCAATTAGGTTATCCTTATACATCCTTGATTAGGTAGATTAATCTTTTGCTGCTTAATCTCTTCCATAGATCTTAGGTTTATATTAGATTCATCAAATCCTTCCATCAATATGTTCTTCTTTTCTCTTCTAGATACATCTCCAAAATTATCTTTGAAATCATGAGAAAATGATTTACCATGCATTAAATGCTTCATACCATTCATTAATAATGTCAACACATTTTACATATCCCAAAAATTCAACTATGTCAGCTGGGATTGTCAATTCCTTCTCAAAATGTAAATTACTGACACTCAGTCAATACTGTGTTCATCTCCTCAGTCACTACTGTGTATCTCGGTCATCGCTAACAATTTCCTTCTCTGCAAACACTGTCTTTGATTGGTAATTATATGTCACTCGAAAATTACTGATGTTTGGTCGACACTACATTTTCTCGACATAAACTAGCACTCGGTCGACACTAACATCACTCAGCTTCAACTAGATTTCTTCACTTTTTCTCTGTTAATCCTATGTTTCCAGTCTTTCTTCTTCACTTGGTGTTAAAGATAAACAAAACATTATCTTGTCAACATGGCAACTAATCAAGTACCCATTGAAGTATCACATAACTCAACCTTTCCTTAGGTCCTCTTGTTATCTCCTCTGATCAAATCCTCTTCATCAATCAAAAGATATGGTACTCTCCTAGATAGTAATTGTCTTACCAGTTAAGGTTTGACATCAATGAAAATATAGAAATTGTTTCAATTGTAGTTTCTAATAATCTCCCTCTTTGGCATTGATGGCAACACCGTATGAACATCACATGATTCACCATAAAATCCAAAATATTTGTGCAACAGATCTTCATTAATATCCTTAGCTTCATACTAATTCATATCCAAATATCAGATCCCTCTTAGATAAATTTGGCTTTGCTTGTTCTCTGAATCTCTCCCTCTGAATTGTTTCTAAATCTCTCTCTATCTATGTCTCTCCCTCTTTGCTTAGGGTCATTTAATTTTCGGTATTTCTTCCTCTAGTTCATTTAATCTCTCCCTCTTTGACAATAATGCCAAAGAAACTTGTATCTATCACTTACATCTTTACCATATAAATGTCTTCATGTTATTTCTATATGATTTATACTCCCTCTATCATCTTTCTTATGATTGATTATCATATTTTCTTTACTTCTCACAACTCTAGGAAACTCCTAAAGTGTGACCTCCTTTGCATCAATTTGTCAGATATTTTGATTAGCAAATTTGATGTAGTGCTCCTATATATTTCTAGGTAGCCTCAATTAGGGGAATCACCCCTAATTTACCTCTAAGGTATTCGTGAGCATCTTTAGGTAATGCTTTTGTGAATATATCTGCTAATTGTTCCTTTGTATTCACATATTCTAATCTCACTTCTTTGTCTTGAACTAACTCTCTCAAGTAATGATACTTGATAGAAATATGCTTATTCTTAGTCTGCATAACGGGATTCTTTGATATGTTAATAGAACTTGTGTTATCACATAAAATAAAAATCAGCTCAGTGATTTCCTCCTTCATACCTTTTAACAATTACTTGATCCACACTAAATTTGAACAATTCACTGCTGCTGCTACATATATACTCAGCTTTTGTTGTAGATTGGGAAATGTAGTTTTGTTTCTTGCTTGTCCAAGAGACTAATCTCTTTCCTAGAAAGAATGCACCACCACTTTTACTCTTTCTGTCATCAACATTTCTAGCCCAATCTGCATCAGTGTAGACTTTCAGTTCAAACTTATCATTCTTCTTGTAATACAATCCATAGTCCTATGTTCCTTTTAGATATCTCAATATCGTTTTCACTGCCATCATGTGACTCTCTTTAGGATTTGTAAAAAATCTTGCAACAATCCCAACTTCTAGGGAAATATCTAGTCTTCTATGGACAACATATTGTAGTTTTCCAATCATGGTTCTATATAGGGTTTGATTCACTTCATTTGTATCATTAGTTTTAGATAGCTTTTGTACAATAGTGATAGGTGTACTTACTAGTTTGGAATCTTCCATACCAAAAGTTTTTAGTATCTCCTTAACATATTTAGATTGAGTAATATAGATACCTTTCTTCATTTGATAGACTTACAAACCAACAAAGAATTTAATCTCACCAAACATAGACATTTCAAATTTAGTTTGCATCTCATTTGAAAAGTTTTGACATAGGGCATCTTGTCCTCCAAATATGATATCATCAACAAATATTTTAGCTAACAAAATCCCTTTACCTTTTTAAATCTTCATATACAGATTGATGTTGTCATTTTTCCTTACAAATCCAATCTTTATTAGATAGTTATGCAGTCTTTCATACCATGCTTTGGAGGCTTGTTTAAATCCATACAGTGCCTTGTGTATCTTGCAAACCATATTCTTCTTGCTTGAGTCAAAAAATCCTTGTGGTTGTTTAATGTAGCCTTCTTCTTCCAATATCCCATTCAGGAATGCATATTTAACATCCATTTTATACACTTTGAATCCTTTAAATGCTGCATATGCAAGTATAGTCCTCACTCCTTCCAATCTTGCAACTAGGGAAAATGTCTCCCCATAGTCAATACCTTCTTCTTGTGCATACCCCTTGCATACTAGTCTGGCTTTGTTTCTAGTGAATTCTTTGTGTTCATTTAGCTTGTTCTTAAATACCCATTTTGTTCCAATAACAATCTTGTCTTCTAGTCTCGACACTAGTGTCTAGGTTTTATTCTTTTCTATCTGCTCTATTTCTTCATTCATGGCTTGTATCCAGTCTTCATTCTCTAAAGCATCTTTCACTATTTTAGGCTCAAACTCACATAGTAAGCATGCATGATCTTTCAAATTACTTCTTATCATGACTCCAAATTCCTTATCTCCAATGATTTGTTCAGGCTTGTGATGTCTTCTCACATACTATGCCAATGTAGGTTCAAATTTCCTTTCTCCTTGGTCTTGATCTTCAAGTTCATCTTGTAAATTCTCTTTTTCTTCTTCTGATTTCTTGAAAACATCTTCCTGATGCTCGACAACATCTTGCTGATGCTCGACAACATCTTGCTGATGCTCGGTAGGCTCATGTAGTTCCTCGGCATCTAGTTTAGGTGTATTACTAGCATATCCTTCTTCCATCTATACAAAATATATGTAATCTTCAGGCTCTTTCTTGCACTCAACTTCATTCTTTTCTGCATATTCATCAACTCTAACATTTACACTTTCCACAATTTTGTTAGTGTTAGAATTCAAACACTTGTAAGCTTTTCTCTTAGTGGAATATCCTAGGAATATGCCTTCATCACTTTTAGCATCAATTTTTCCATTTCTATTATCTTTCAGTATATAACATTTACTCCCAAAGAGTTTAAAATATTTCACATTAGGCGTATATCCATGCCATAACTCAAAAGGTGTGGCATTTGTACCTTTCTTGATTTGTACTTGGTTCAAGGTATAAACAGATGTACTTACAACTTCTCTCCAGTACTTTTGTGCAACATTTTTCTCAATCATCAGTGTTTTGGCACAATACATAATAGATCTGTTAATTCTTCTTTCTACTATACCATTTTGTTGAGGTTTTCTAGGTGCAGACATATGTCTCTTTATTCCTCTATCATTATAGAATAGATTGAACTCATTTGATATAAACTCTTCTCCTTTGTCAGATCCCAAACATTTCAAGCTTTTACTATTTTCTTTTTCAACTTTTTCCAAATACCACTTAAACAACTGAAATGCAACACATTTCTCTTTTAAAAACATTACAATCATCATTCTAGAATAGTCATCAACAAATAGAATGAAATACTTATCTATCACCATAATAACTTTGTACACCCATAGATTCACAAAGGTCAATATGAACCAATTCCAAAATACTGTCATAAGTATATGTCTCACTCTTAAAACTAGACTTTGTCATTTTTCCAAATTGACACTATTTACACATCGCATTATCAGGTTTCCCGAATCTTGAAAAACCTCTAACTTTCTTCAACTTAATGATATTTACCAAATTGTCAAATTTCACATGACACAACCTCTTATGCCATAACCATACATCATCAAATTGTGCAAACAAACAAGTTTCTTCAGATAGGTCTAAATAGAACAAGTCACCTCTTGTCTTTTCTCCACTTCCACTTAGTTCACCAGTAGCATCAAATATTTGAGCTTTATTGTGATGAAATTCAACTCGGTAACTAGTACTGTTCAATTGTGCCACACTCAAAAAATTATAGTTAAGACCTTCAACCCAATAAGCATTGCCACATATGATCTTATTAGTCAATTTTATTGATCCTTTTCCTTTCATAGCACATGGTGCATCATTACCAAACTTAACACTTCTACCTTTGTAATGATTAAGGGCTAAAACTTACTTTTATCACCAGTCATTTGATGTGAACACCCACTATCAATAATCCATTTATCACCTTTACTCACATATGAAATAAGTGTAGTTTTCTCATCTTCATCAGAATCATCTTTCATAGAAACATAAACAACTTCTATATCACATTCATCAGATTCACTAGTTTCACTGTCAGTTTCCTCTTCAACAATATAGCAAGATTTCTTACCTTTTTTCTTTGTAGTCTTTGTATCTTCTGTGATCTCTGTCATTTCTCTTGTCTTTGTACTTGTTTTCCCTTCTTTCATCATTGTCAGTCCTATCAAGGCATTTTGCTGCAATATGGCCAACTTTGTTACATGAAAAATAGATAATAGGAAGTTTACCTTTGTATTTCCCTTTTCCTCTCTGTAGCCTTCTAGCCATAAGTGCCTCGAGATCATCCAGATCATCATCAAAAGTGTCACTATCACTATTGTTGTTACTGTCACTGCTGTCACATCTTTCTTTTCCCTTATTAGGCTTATGAAGAACCATTTGAGACTTGAATGTAGATTCAATATTATGAATAGTGAAATTATCATAATTAGATAGCTCAAAAGTAGTAAGCTTGTGTATACACCTAAAAATGGCTTCATTAATTAATTAAATATTTATTATTTAATTACTATTGACTTGATAAATTAATTAAATATTTATTATTTAATTAATAATTATTCCTCTATTTATTAAATAAATTATTCAATTTATTTAGTGAATTCACTATAGTCTATTCCTTTATCTTAAGTCTTCTAATTAATCTTATTAAAGTGATTTAAATAAATATACAATCACCTAAATATGATTAAGACTCCTAGTCCACCTCATCTATCCACTCACTTGACACATCATCTTGGCCAAAATAAATAATTGCTATTAATTATTTATTAGTAATTATCCTCACCCACACATGTCCTATTCTTAAGGGCTATGTGGCCTCATAGGACTTGGTCTCATAACCACATGTCCTCTCAACAACCAAGTCAAGAGACATTCCCTATTCCTAAGGGGCTTCTCAAGCCACCTCTAAGGGTCAAAGGTGACTCATGGGACACTTGTAAAAAGAGTCCTCATGAGGAAAAATCTCTCCCTCTTTCTCTCTTAAGTCTTTGAGAGACATTTGACATGTGTTTTTCCCTTCCACCTTATTCTCCTCCATGTCAATGTGAGAGGAACATCATCCTTATTCTTCCTCTCACATTCCAACTACATCCACCTTTCTCTCAACTCCTTCAACCAAGTCAATCCTAGCCTTAGGATCTTCCACCTTTCATTCTCAACCGTAGGATTGTGCTACCTAGGCCTAGATCCTCCAAAACTCTATAAAAGGAGCCACATTTCCCCTTTGTGAGCTAATAGGTATTTTTGTAATAGGAATTCAAGCATTCAAGCATTCAAGCAATCAAGCATCCAAGCATTCAAGCATTCAAGCATTCTAAGAGCAATCAATCCATATTATCATCATTTCATTTGCATTCCATCCATTAGATTACATAAGCTATTGTGCACTCATTTCATAAAAGCTCCACACTTTGGTAACATCTTGGGAGAAGGCTTCATTTGGAAATCTGAGAGCTCAACCTCTACAAGAAATCAAGGCTAGGAGGACAATGGAGACAAGCTGCATGGTAGGTGAAGGTAAATAATTTAGTTTCATCATTTTATAGTTACTTTGTATTCTTCATTGTGTTGCATTAGATTGATTTATTGGCTTTTAATAGTTAATTTATCATCTCTAGTTATTAGACATCTAATTTGCATACATTTTTGGTGCTAGAAGGAGGGCCAGCCTCCATTTTTAACATTCTATTTTTTTAGTTTTCCATGTGTAGACGTGTCTAGGTTTTTACTGCGCATTCATTCATCTATTCTGCGCATGCATTTCTGATCAAATCTTTCATTTGCTATCTTTTTCATTTTTAGTTTTTAATTAACATCTGCACATCCATTAAGATTTCTTGTGCATCCATATCAATTTTCTGTGCATCCATCATTCTGTTCTACGCATCTATTTAATTAGTCTGCGCATTTATCCACTGTTATTGCGCATCTATTATTTACAATAGTTAGGTTTAAATTTTTGGTTTATTTTGATTTTAGCTAACCTTTGACAAATTTTTGTTTTCTCTGGTAGCTTTTAGGTTGTTTTACGGGACATTGTTTTGAAGACCCCATTGCTAAACAAATTTTCTAACGGTTTGATTGCAGATTGCCAAGGGGTTTGCAAAATAAACCATAATCTCATTTGGGCTTAAAAAAAGACATGTCTTTGCTTTGTGTGTTTTCTTTAGAATAGCTCAAGTGTTTGTTGTGTCTTGCTTAATAGCATATCTGTAATCTTAAAATTATAACAATGTATCCTCTCCCCTCACCATTCGTGGACCTTGGGTGTAAGAGAAACTGTTATAATTTTTAGAGGGCGGTCTTTGGTGGGAAAAGAGGTACTCACCCCAAGGAACGATCCAACCGGTAACAGGCTAAAGCCAAGCCCTTCCAAACCGGTATATAAAAAATGCTAGTGTGATTAGTCTCACATTAGATAGGTGTGAATTCATTGTGGCAACCAAAATCTCCTCCAGTACCCTAGTGGTGTGTTAAAGTCTTACTTAGTAGAGGTGAAAGCCTTGCTTTGAAAATATTGGGAGAGCCCCCTTAATTGGGAAATTGACTTGATCACAACCACCCGAATGGATGTCCTTACTAAAATCTTTTTTTTAGTGGCCAAAAACCTTCTATCTACTGGCTCAAGGAGTCACCCAAGTTCGTGAAGACACCCCACATTACTCACAGTTCATAGTAGAGATAGCAGTTCTTTGAGAAGTAATGACCCATTGAATTCGGAACTTGGTGTGCCTGAGAAGTGAGTGCACTGTAAGGAGGAGCCTATGCCTCCAAGTTCCTAGGCTATCCACTGTGGATTTGCGTGGCTGGATTTTATTATCCTAGTGGAGATTCAACAGATATTGTCCTTGCCTACCATAGGATTTGTAAGCGTGTTTGTGCATTCATATTAGCATAGTTAGATTAAAATAATTTATGTCTTGCGTGCGTGTGTTTATGCATTTTTCACTTTGACAAAAACTAGAAAACATCAAAAACATCCAAAAAATTCAATTCAGATCAAAACTTCAGAACCTGCGCATATATCACATTTTGTTGCGCATCTGTCCAGACTGTCGGTGCTTTTGGTTTTACCAGTTCGCATCTGTCAAATTTTGTTGCGCATCTATCTCATCTTGTTGCACATTTATCAATTTGTCCTGTGCATTTGTTGTTGCGCATTTACAACAGTGAGCATTTCCACCAACTTTGCAATTTTCCAAATCACTTTTTTGGATACCCATTTTCATCCTTAGTAAGATTCTAGAAAAATAGTCGAGTTGCACAGACCTCTGATATTTAGTTTGACCATTTTTATCATTTTTCACCATTCCTTCATTAAGAACTCATCAAATCATTTTCTTCCAATCTTTGAAATTCTCAATTTAGTGTTAAAACATTACCTTACCTATCGGATTTTGATTTTTGTGAGTTTACCATATCAGGATATATCATCCTTAAACCACCAAACTTACTTAGGTTATTATCTATTGATTTCCCTTTGTCATATCATAGTGAGATCTATACCTCCTATTGACTCAGAGTTTATCAAGTTGTCTTATCACTTTTTCAACACGTTTCACTTTCCATATCTTCTCATCAAGAATCTTTCATCCCACAATCAATTTTCTCAATTTTATGGTTCAAACTCGATCTCAGAAACTTAAACAAGCCATTAATCCAGAATCCTTAGATAAGATGGAAGGAAATACTAGCAACGAAGAAAATCCTTGGCCTGAAGCTCCTAAGAAAACTTCACTTTTTACATCCATCGATGAACCCACTGATGACGAACTTAGAGAAGCTTCACAAGATCCTCAATTTTATCATGTTATGGAAAGACTCTTAGGCTTGGATAGAGAGATGTATTTCCTCATGCTTACTCAACAAGGAGCTAAGTTACCAAGTGATTTTGATGTTTCCTATCTTAGAGAACCATCTCACACAAAGAATCAAGAAATCCCTAAAGGTTCTCAAGATACTCATGGAGCAAAAGAAGCCAATCAACAATCTAATGCTTCTCATAGTCATGAACAACACACTGTTTCTCAAAATGATCAGCAAAATCATGCTTCCCAAAATCATGCTTCACAAAACAATGTTTCCCAAAATTCTCAAGGAAACACGTTATCTTTGGATCCCGTTCTACAAAAAATCTAGATGCTTCAACAACAAATCTGTGACATCCAAACTAGATCATCAACAAACAAGTATTCCTTGGATGATATATGTCCTTATCCTTTTGATAAGAACTTAGCAATGATTCCATTCCCTCCTCATTTTGAGGTTCCAAAATTTGACAAATACAAAGGGAATTTGGATCCACAAGACCACATTCATGAGTTTTGTGCTACTTGTATTGAAGTCGCTCACAATGACACTTATCTTATGTGACTATTTCCACAAAGTTTAGGAGGACAAGCCATGGAATGGTTCTCCAAACTACCCCCAGGCATCAAATCTTTCAATGAGCTTCTTGAAAAATTTGTGACTCATTATTCATATAACATCAAACATGAAGTCACTATGCTTGATCTTTGCAATGCACATCAAAAGAATGGAGAACCCTTCCTTACTTTTTTGCAAAGATGGCGTCAATTGTTTGCCAAATATCCATGAACGATTCCTGAACAAGAAAAGATGAATATTTTTGTGCATAACCTTACACCAGAAATGAGTTATAGGTTACAATTGCAATGTCCACCAAACTTCAATAAGCTCATAGAAAATGGTATCAAGATTGAAGAAGCAATGGTCCGAAAAGGTGAGATCAAACTTTATTCCAAAGACAATGCTGGATCCTCAAATTCCAATTCCCACAACTATAACAATGACAAATCAAAATTCTGGAATAAAAACAAAAACATTGTCAATGATGGGATTGTTGATAATCGTAATGTCAAACCAACACAACCCCTTCTCAATCTCACCAGTCAGGCTAGTGCTACTCAAGGAACCTACAACAATCAATCATCAAATCAAAATACCAACAAAGATTCATCTAAACCAAGATTTCCTTTCATGTCACCTCAAAGAAACTTTACTCCTTTAGGAGAATCTCTCGAATTAGCCTTACAGAAGTTAATCACAAAGAAAATCATCACACTTCCTGAAATGAAAGATTTCAAACCTAGAGTGAAGCCTTCTTGGTGGGATGAGCACGACTATTGCGAATTTCAAAGAGGCAAAGGACATAAAACCAATGATTGCAAAAGGATGAAAAATGTAATTCAAGATCTAATTGAAAGTGGTGAAATTAGTGTTGACGGAGATACCTCAAATGAATCACATATGGCTTTCAAAGATCCACTTCCTGAGCATGAAAAAGGAGGTTCTTCCAATACTAAGAGTGACAATCAAGCCAATTATAATTCCACTCCTTATTGATATGTTGGTAACATTTCTAAATTTCATCCTTCTATGTATTATGCCAATGTCATTACCATCAAAGGAAAATTAGAGAGTCACCCAGTCCATGTTACTACTCGTGCTCAATCCAAAGTTACTCTCCAAGGAGTCTAGTCTAAACCAAATGCACCTCACAAAAAGTCTATTTATGTCCCAAAGTCTACAACGAATATTTCCAACCAATACAACCTTTTGGAACAACTCAAGAAAACACTTGCCTAGATATCCATCTTAGAGCTTTTGCGTCTATCCCCATCTCACAAAGATATCCTTGAAAAAGCTCTTTTAGAAACCCAAGTACCCACGGATCTAGATCATGATCAATTTCAAGCTATGGTGGGCCATTTAACAACCCCACATTACCTATCCTTCACTGAGAATGATGATTTAGCTATTACCCAACCTCATAATGCTCCCCTACATATCGAAGTCCTTGTCCAGAGTCACAAAATCAAATGAGTACTAATAGATGGAGGAGCTTCCTTAAATATATGTACATTGAAACTAGTCCTTGCATTGGGATTCTCTGAAAATGCTGTTGATCCCAAGAAGAAAATCACAATAAAAGCTTATGATGAGGAAGAACGATCATCCAAGGGGTCTATTGTTTTACCAATTAGAGTTGGTCCTATAATCAAAGATGTACCTTGCCAAGTCCTAGACATGGATCTTGCTTATAACATTCTCTTGGGAAGACCATGGATTCATTCCATGCAAGCTGTACCATCAACCTATCATCAATGCTTGAAATTCCCTCATAATGGTCAGGAAGTCACTATCAAGGGAGACACTAATCCATTCCAGCATTGCAGTTCTATGAAGACATCTAATTCTTTGATACCTTATAACCGTACTGGATCTTCTACAACTACACCCATTGATCCTAGTAATATAGCATCAACATCAAAATCAAATGGGATCAAGATAGACATAAAAGAAAGAAGTATGGGAGAATACACTTTAGGTCAAGCTCTTTGTATCACAGAGTTGCCTTTATCTCCTAGATCATATGGTAGATCTTTGATCACTAAACAACTATCAAATTCCCCTTCCACACTTGTTTATGACACATTTATAAGTGGGGGCACAATATCCAAAGAGGCAGCTGAGCGTAATGCTACTCATTTGCTTAAATCACAGAAGAATGAAGAGGATATCAAGCATGAATATATATCACCTGATGTCTATGGTAAAGGGTATACTTTGTTACAAAATATGGGATACCAAGGTGTTGGACCTATAGGGTTACAAAGAGAAGGTGTTATCAAACCAATCTTGCAAAATCCAAACTATCAAAGAGACATTACAGGATTAGGATATAAAGGAGAAGGACCAAAAGAACCAAAAGGAAAAGCAAAGATCACACCTTTTCATGAGATATCTAAAGCTCCTGCTTTGCAATTCAAAAAGAATGGTATGTATGTGGATCCAGAGAAATAAAGGATACCATAGAGAATCATTGATAGACTTGGGGATAATGATGATTCTGACTCAAATGATTATGAATGGGATTCATTATCTGATTGTACTACAAAAATAGGAGTTGATGTTGTCCATCACTATAGTAATGATCACCATGAGGGAGAGAGTTTAAGGAGTGACTCACTAGGATTGGTCCCACGTAATACTACTCTTGTCGATCATGAGGGAAGTAAGTGTTATTTTGTGATAGATGAATCAAATGAGAGTATGGAAATAGACCTTGCTGATGCCATTATAAATCTTGACAAATTTTCCATCAATACCATCTCTACCTTTGAAACTGACCCGAATGATCCAATGCCCCTTGTACATCCCAAACTTATCGATTGGGATTCTCCTGATCAGGATTTTTGATAGAACTCAATGACATGGCCTACTTTGGTGAGAGTGCCAATCCTTTCAGTCATAAAAATATAAAAATAATCAACAAATCTAATGGTGAAAACCACTCAGTGGTAGTATTAGATCCAAAAATAGTAAAAAGAAACAACGCATCTGATGGTGAAAACCTCTCTGAGGTGCCTGACAATGGAAGGATTGACACTCTTCCCAACTATTTGTATCGAGAGCAATCTTCTATTCTTATAGAACCAACAGTACCTCTTAACATTGGCACATAAGAGTCTCCGTGCATCCTCAAAGTAGTAGCATCCTTGACAGAATCAAAGAAAGAAGCTTTTGCAAAATTTTTTAGAGAGAAACAAATCAACTTTGGTTGGTCCTATGTTGATATGCCTGGCCTAGATTCAAATCTCATTATGCATCATTTATCTATCAGACCAGGTGTAAAACCAGTTAAGTAGAAGCTCTGCAAAATGCATCCCCATATTGCACTAATGGTCAAAGTGGAATTGAAGAAGCTCCTAGATGTTGGATTCATTCGGGCTATTGATTATGCTGAGTGGATTTCAAATATTGTCCCCGTCTCAAAATCAGACAAATCTATTAGGATTTGTATTGATTTTCGAGATCTTAATAAAGCTTGTCTGAAAGATGACTTTCCTCTGCCAAATATTGACATTATTGTTGACCTGATAGCTGGGCATGAGATGTTATCATTAATGGATGGATTTTCTGGCTATAAACAAATCAAGATTGTGCCAGAAGATCAAGAAAAGACTGCTTTTACTTGTCCATGGGGTACATGCTGCTAGAATGTGATGCCTTTTGGCCTCAAAAATGCTGGAGCAACTTACCAAAGAGCAATGACTACAATCTTTCATGATATGATGCACACCATTATGGAAGATTATGTTGATGACATTTTAGCAAAATCTAAAGACAGAGTTGGTCATTTGAGAGTGTTGGATAGAATATTCACCCGGATGGAAAAATATCAGATTCGACTCAATCCGAAGAAATGTGCATTCAGAGTTACATCCGGTAAACTGTTAGGGTACATTATCTTAGCCAAAGGAATCGAAGTGGATCCAGAAAAAGTTAAAGCAATATTGGAGATGGCTTCCCCCACTAACATCAATCAGTTAAGATCCTTACAGGAACATCTCCAATCCATCTGAAGATTTTTTTCTCAACTAGCAGATCGAAGTCATCCCTTTCAACATTTGTTGCATAAAAATATCTTATTCCAATGGGATGATTAGTGTGAAGTAGCTTTCAATAAAATCAAGCAATATTTGGTGAATCCTCCAACTCTGATGTCACCAATTCTCGGCAAGCCACTCTTGCTCTACATTTCAGCTACGACAGTTTCACTAGGTGCTCTACTGTCTCAGCAAGATCATGAAGGAAAAGAAAAAGCCATCTATTATATTAGTCGCACCCTAGTGGGATATGAGCTAAAATATTCTCCTATAGAAAGATCATGTTTGGCCGTTGTTTTTGCATCATAGAAATGGTGACATTACATGTTGTCACACTCAATCCAGCTCATCGCAAAGATTGATCCTTTAAAGTATCTATTAAGTAAAACAACACTGACAGGCAGATTGGCTAAGTGGGTCATGCTACTTAGTGAATTTGATATTGAATATGTAGACATGAAGGCTATTAAAGGTCAAGTGATAGCAGATCAGCTAGTAGATGCTCCATTAATGGATGACTAACCTATCCATATAGAGTTTCCCGATGCACACATTTTGGCTTTATCTACACAAACCTGGCAACTATATTTTGATGGATCGTATACTCAACAGGGTTCAGGAGATGGTATTCTTTTTGTCACACCACAAGGATACACTATTCCAAAATCTTACAAGTTGCTCTTTCCTTGCAGCAATAATGTAGTAGAGTATGAAGCCTTGCTGATTAGGTTAAAGATGGCTTTACAATGGAAAGTAACTGAAATAAATGTTTATGGGGATTCTCAGTTGATTATAAACCAGGTTAATGATGATTATCAGACTAAAGATGATAAGTTATTACCATATAAACATATGGTTGATGACTTCAAACAATATTTCTCAGTCATCACTTTTGAGTAGATTCCTCAGCATGATAACAAGGCTGCCAATGCCATGGGAACAATTGCTTCTTTGTTTGATACAGAAGATACCAATGTCCATTTTGAGTTCTTGGTGGAATCCTTGACTTGTCCTGCATATGATGATCCTGATACGAGTATTATATGTCATCTAATTGGACATGACTCCCTAATCTATGGAAACATTTATTCCTATCTGAAAAATGACATCCTACCCCCTGACTAATCCCGCAATAAAAAATGAACCTTCCTCCGCCAAGCCTCCCTCTATGTCCTAATATCTGATACCCTTTATCGGCGAGGTCTTGATGGTACTCTCCTTTGATGTCTCAATCATGATGAAGCTCAAACTGCCTTGCGAGACATACATGAGGGTATTTGTGGGACACATTCGAGTGGTCCCTCTTTGGCTAAGAAACTCATGCGTATGGGTTATTATTGGCCTACCATGGGAACAGATTCCTTTCATTTTGCTAGAGCATGCAAGAAATGTCAGATACATGGAAACCTTATTCATGCTTCAGCACAAGAGTTACATCCTTTTACAACTACCTTGCCATTCAGTCAGAGGGGGCTCGACCTCATGGGTGCTATCAACCCTCCATCTTCCAACGGTCACAAATGGATTCTCACTACCACTGAATACTTTACTAAATGGATTGAGGCCGTTCCATTAATTACCGCCATAGGGAAACAAATATCCATGTTTATCTTAAATTATATCATTTGTAGATATGGTATACCTATGTATCTCATTACTAATCATGGGAAACAATTTCAAAATCAGGACATGGATGAATTGTGTGCAAAATTCCATATTACCCATAACTATTCTACCATATACTATCCCCAAGGGAACGGCCAAGCTGAGGTGTCAAATAAAACTATTGTTAAAATCCTACAAAAGACTATCAATGATGTTGGCCGTGACTGGCATATCCAACTAAATCCAGCCTTATGGGCTTACCGTACCTCCATCCGTACTCCTACTGGAGCCACCCCATACTCCCTTGTCTATGGATCTGAAGCAGTCCTGCCCCTCGAGGTCGAGTTGCCTTCACTTCGTGTCACTCTCAAAGATTTGATTCCCGATGAAGACTATAGAGTTGCATGGTTGACTGAACTAGAACTGCTAGATGAATGCCGTCAGAGAGCTTATGATCATTTGAAAGTATATCAGCAGCGTATGTCTCGTCAGTATAATAGCAAGGTAAAGATCAGAGACTTTTAGTTGGGTGACTTAGTCCTTCACAAAAATCCAAAGAATCAACAGCACCATGAAAAGAAGGGCAAGTTCAAACCCAATTGGTTAGGTCCTTTAGTGATTACAACAGTCTATGGTTCTGGGGCTTATCAGTTGTCAACACCTGAGGGAGATCCCTTGGATGAACCTCTTAACAACATCCATCTCAAGAAGTTCTTTCCTTGAAATCTCAATGCAAGGGCTATGTATATATTTTGTAAATACAAAAAATCATAAAAATACAAAAAAAATAAAAAAATCAAAAGAAAACTGCAATAAAAGCATGTGGTGAAAACTTGGAAACATGTGCCATGTGTATCAAGTTAGCTCCTTTATTTATTAGGATTCTTCTAGTGTGTCCATTCATTGTATATATCCACAATAAAATGGCTAGTCAATCCCTATACCCGCCATGTATATATCATAATAAAATGGCCAGTTCATACACCATCCATTGTATCTACCCATAATAAAATTCCATCATATTTTGATCATTTGTCATGGTCTTCATTCTAGTCTTATTGCATCTTTCTTCATCCATAATAAGTCAGTCCATCACCTAGCTGGGGGCATGTTCTTGACCTAGTTCAGGAAGTGGACCTATGATAGTCATGACTCTTAGAGGACACAATGGAGTGATTTTCACTAGACAAAGCAAACACAATCAAACGTTCTTTCACAATGATATCTTTATGATGAATCAGAATTTGTAATTTATCCTTCAAAACATAACTATTTATCTATCGAATCTTGACTATACATCATCACTTGAACTGATCACTATATCTTACACTATCTTTTTGGCAAAAGAAATGTATATTCATGACAGGCATGTTAGAATGATTTGTTGTAAATTATGCATTCATATCTGGATTTCATTGTTATCATGTTTCCTATGCTATTCCATGATATCTTTGACATGAGTTTGAAACTCTAAAATGTCATTGATTAGGATAGCCATGACGGGGCATGGTATTTTCTTTGGTTGCTATTTGTGGGCTATTTCCCCATGAAATCGAAGGAACAAATAATTGTGGTGTCTGCGCATAAGTGCCTTCATTCATTTGATAGTATTGACAACATCCAAATCATGTTGTTCTACATATGCTATTTATGGTGATACACTAGCACATACCTCGACCCCAAATATTTGTTCCCCGATGGAGGAGGGAATATTCCTTATCTGTTATGCAAATGAAACTCAGGTCATCTCGGTTCAATTATACCTAGATGCTTGTCAAGTGTGCAATATTAAAATCCATGTAAGAAGTGCTCAGGTCATCCTAGTTTAATTATACCATGATGCTTGCATTTTCTTGCAACATAACTAGCTCAATGATGAAACTTAAGTTCCAGTTATTATGAAGTTCTAAGATGTTATCTAAAGTTGTGGAGATACATTCATTTCATATTACATTTCATTTAAACAGTTCATAACTTACATATCAGTGCTCCTTTTATAGAGATTTGTAGGTTACCTTTCTTATTAGGTTATCTATTCTCTTAGTCTATTATTCTTGTGTCAGATACATTGTTATTTAAGTTGAGGACATTTGGACAACCAAAAATATTAAAATTTTTTGCATTTAACATTTTTCACTTAATCATTTAGTGACATATATTATCTTCATTAGGAGTGTTCATTTGTATATACTTTAATCATTTATTATAGCAATCATTTCATCTCATTTTATCATGTTATCAGTTTTTATATTCAAACATCTTAGGTACATTATCATTTATTACATTAGCCATCATTTGTATTACACCGTCATTTATTATCCATTACATGTATTTTATCATCATGCATTTATTGTTTATTACATTGTTCATTAAGTATCCATTCATTATCCACTATCTGCATTGTTTTACATCGTTGTATTAGTAATCACATAATATAGCATTAGTTAGCATCATTTAAGACATGCATTTATACGTTAACATCATATGTTAGATTTTTAACCATTATGCATCACATAGACAGTAAATTATCTTGCATTCTAAGACATCCATTCTATGCATATTAAAGTAAATCATCACATCCTGCTTATGTCAGTATGCACATGTATATAAATCATTAAAGCAAATCATGATAGAACTGCATCACTGTAAATATAGAATCAATCATATAGCATCCATCATATACAGTCCATAAAACAACAAAAATGTCCGAATGTCCAATGATATAAATCAATAACAATGTGTCCATAGTTAGTGTCTATCAAGTCCAAATATAATGATACAATGAACAATAATGGTACAATAGTGTATACAATGCTCTCTCAACATCTATGAACCACTGCCTCTAGACTCTGTTTGCTGTTGTCTATGGGATGCAATGTGGCCCTATGCTGCTACACTCCCTGATGCTGAGGATCCACCTTGATCTCTTGAACCTATTAGTGCTCTAGGAGGGCATGATGATACACCCTCTCCACCACCTGGTGCCCCTCTGTCATGAACTACCATCCTGATAGCCACTAAGCTCTCTCTATAACTCCTGATCCACTGATCCCTTGGGACTACCTATCTATATGCCTCTCACCAGTAGGATATCTCCTTCCTAGCATGTATCATGGCTTTGATGCTATCTCCATGAGGACCCAACTCCTCTATCCACTACAACTCATCCAATAACATCTCTGCCTCTCCTAGTCTCTCAAGCACTCCATCTCGCTCCTATCTCAATACTCTCATCTGTCTATCCATCCTCTCAATCTATCTCTCTAGACCTGGAACCTGGTCTACCTACACCTATGTAACTGCTAGTCGGACTAGCAGTGTATCAATATCTGGCTCCTCCTCAGCAGCATCTCTCTGAAAATAGGGATCCTGTCCCCCGATATCCATGTCTGCCTACTCATCTGGTGCCTATACATCCACCATCTCAGCATCTGGCTCATCCTGTATGTCATCATGAATTTGGCCACCCTATACAACACCCCCCTGAGCCAATACAACATCTGCCTCATCCTGTCCTAGCATCTGTACTTGTGTAGCTGGTCCCTGTACTGGGGTAGTTGGTATCTGCACCTGAGTGACTGGTACTTGTAATGGAGCTCCTGTAGCTAGCTATGCTAGCTGTGCCAGAGGCTGTCTCCATCCTTATCTAATCGAGGGAGGCATCAATCCCCTCTATCTCATTCCACCTCCTCTCATCCATGGTCCTGCCCTATCCCCTCTCCCTCCATCTCCACCACCATCTCCACCATCTCCTCCTCCATTTCCTCCACTGTCACTATCGCCTCATCTCCCTCACCCATGTCTATCTCTCCCTTGGAGTCTCCCCTGTTATCTCTCTACAGGGTCTCTCTCTGGAGGCCTAGTTGCTGGATCTGTAATCCATGGTACAGGAACGTCTCTCAAGAATTGCTCAAGATCTACAGTCATCCCAGGGTCTACCACTATCTATCTCATGGTCCATGCCTGAAATGGCATGTCCATAAACTCCTATCAGGTCATATCAAATGATGCCATGGGTACCCTATCCTATCTCTCCTGATGTGTATGAGTATGCTCTGTCACTCCCTACGGCATGCCCTTGACTTTGCTAAACTAGCGCAGAACCTGGCTGACCAACTATCTCTCCAAAATAAAGGGTGTCTGCCCTATCAACCACCGTAACTCAAAATAAAAACCTAGCTGCGGCTCATCATCCCACAGTTCACACCCTAAGTATGGTCTCCATGTCACTGTATCTAACGTATCAAATGTATACCGCCAGAACTCTAAATGGCCCAATTTTGCCTGAGAAAAAACTGAGGAATATAAATGAATGTAGGGCTGCCCTGCACCCCAAAATCTAATGGCCACTAGTTGCGTCACTACAATGTGCTCCCATGCCCAAACATGGAGCAGTGTCACACCTGCCGATAGTGATGCACCCCCATGGTACACCACCTGATGCATATCATGATAAAGATGTGCTAATAAACACACCCCCCAAGCAAATTGGGTTCCCTCCATCATCCACTGTAATGTGCGGCCCCATCCAACTGCAAATCCATGTGACCTTCGATTAGGGCATACAAATCCTGCAATCACTTCTGCTAGCACAACTTGAAGAGGGTCATATAGATCAACCATGTCCTCCCAACTAATCTCTCCATCCTCTATATCATCATCATCGAAGATGGCTCTGCACTCTGTGACTCCACTGTGCCGATCATACTAAACTAGCTCACCTATGATGGAAAGCCAGAGGATGTGATATACATCCTCTAGTGTGACTGTCATCTCCCCTGTCGGAAGATGGAAGGTACTCGTCTTCGAGTGCCATCGCTCTACTAATGTTGTCATCATGCTGAGATTCGCTCGAATCTTGGGTGTGTAGATCATGTAGTACAACCCAGACACTTTGATCAGTAGTCTGTCAGTCTCTGACATTGCCGGTCTCAGATTCTGTGTGATGGGATATCTCTCTCGTGACATCAGAGTATCTGTAATATCCTCCTATTCAGGTCAACAATAATCAACCTATCAAATTATGATAAACTGATCTATCAATCTATCTATCCTATCATATCAATTTCAAACATGTTTTATCACGTTTTCAACAATATAATTCTATCAATTATCTACCAACAAGACTGGTTAACTAGCGACCATGCTACAATGTTGCCTATCTTAATCAAATTGATCAACATCAACCACAGACATATCAAATCAGCTTATCAACATCAAGTTTGACCTAATTGACTATCACCTTTGACCATATTCTACCACCTAAAACAAATGCATAGCATTGAAACATGCATGCACAACTTTCTTTCACATTTACGTAGGTTTTCACCTATGCGTAGTTTTCCTCCACATTTGCGCAACAATTCTATATGAATGCGCAGATTTTAATATATGCGCACTTTTATTGCATACTTGCACAGGGCTACATTTCTCCTAGTATGAATACGTAGTTTTCCTACATGAATACACATAAGTCTTTGATTTTCTGCGCAAACATTGATTATTTCTATGCATTGATGCACCGAAACTGTGCATTCATTCTTCACTTAAAAACAAAAAAAAATTCTACCCAAATCTATCATTTAATTCACCATAAACATGTTGGCAATTTGGCTAATGTGGATGCATAGATGTTGTCATTATGGCAACATATGATCTCTACTCAGAGTGCAAAATCTGGAATGCAAGTATGGCAAGTTGAAGGAAGAAATTGTCTAAGTATGGATATAGTGATCCTGACAGAGCACCCGATGAAGATTTAGTTGGCAACGTCCATTGGAGCAATATTTTTGTTTGCACAGTTAACTGAAGCTTCTATAGAGTATGAGGATACCCCATCTTAGTGCGCATAAATTTTGGAGTAGTACGGATGAAGTTATTCAAAGTTTACTGAAGATAGTTTTGCAGACAGAATAGTTTTGGAGACAGTATTAGCGAAAGAGTTAAGGGATTATTTTTCTTGTCAAAATAATGACTTAACATTATGAAGGGATGACATCCTAGATGTTTACCCTTGGATAAAGATTTTGGAAGCTGACAATATGAAGTTATTAGCTCTAATAACTCATATATTAGGCATACTTGAAATGTAATGAGTATGATGTTTTTTGTGAAAAGAAAGAAAAGGATAACTTGCAAAAGTTGTATATTGTGATAGGAGAAAAGGCTATTGATGCGAAGTTGTAAGAAGTACCATATTATAGTCAGAAACATTTTGTATTACCTATTTGGGCAGTGAGCTCAACTGGTGATCAGGTTTTGTAATCTAACTCCTAACAGGGTTAAGGCTTCTAACAAGGCCTAAAGTCCTTTAACCAGGATAGATCTACTATACATTGTAAATAGACTCTTAACAGGGTCCAATATCCCTAACAGGATACTTTTGATTAGTGATCTTTGTGGGTACCATCCCCACCGGGGTTTTCCCTTGGCTAGGGTTTCCTCGAGAACATATCATGTGTTATGAGTTCTTTCTATTTACTGCTATGTCTGTTAATTAGGTTGATAATCTTTGTATGCACTAAAGTAATCTGTTATATCCATAAGTAGGCAAAAGTAAAAGTTTGTGAAATAATGATTCACCCCCCCTCTCAGTATTTCCTATTTCTAACAATTGGTATCAGAGCACGGTTACTCGGAGAAGGAACATTCAAGGAAAGCTTAGCAGCTTGAGTAAGATCTCTATGGATATGGATCAACTTCAGAAGAATCTCGAAGAAGCTCTTGAACAGATTGATATGCTTACTGATGAAAGAAACTCCTTAAGAAGAAAGTATGAAGATGCAAAGAATGTTATTGACAAATTAAAAGGTAAGATTGAAGATCTGAAATCTAAAAAGGAATCTGATATTCTTGTTGAAGATTGTGATGAATTAGAAAAAGAAAATGAGATCCTTAAGCATGAACTAAACATAGTAAATTTGAAGCTTAGTATGAAAGATGGAAATTTGAGATCTGATAATGAAAAATTGAAAATTGAGAATGAAAATCTGAGATCAAGACTTGAAAAGGTAACATCCGAATCTGAAAAAGTAAAAGTGCAGTATGCAGAACTTGAGAAGTATAATAAAATTGTGAAAGGTGAATTGACTCAATCTAAACAACAACTTGAAAGGCTATACTCTAATGGTGATAGGATTGAAAAACAAATTTCTTTTGGAGAACCATTCTTTGATAAGACTGGATTTGGATTTAGTATGTTTAGAACAAATCATGAAAGTAAGAAGCCAGATCTGAAGACATCTGAAAGTTTGGAGGAAATGAAGCTAGATGAGAACACATTGGAAGATCCACCTAAAGAAGAACCACCTAGAGAGAAAGAAGAATCAAAGCAAGAAGAATCAAAATAGGAAGAATCATCTAAAGGTATGCAAAGAGAATTCAAAGGTAGATGTTTTGCTTGTAATACTATTGGGCACATGAAGAGAGATTGCATAGGTAAGCAATTTAAACCTCTTAATGGACATTGTTATAATTGTCATGGTTTTGGACATAGAGCTAGTGAATGTAGAAGACCTAAAGTAATTTTGAATAATTATGATAATAGAATGATTGGGAATACTAACAATGCAGATAAGAGATCTATTGAAGAAATGAATAAAAGAAAAGTGGTAGTATGTTTTAGATGCAACAAAGTAGGACATATTGCTAGAAATTGTAGGTCACAGATTAACCAGCAAGGACAGAGATTTGGAAACAATGGAATCATTTTTCAGATATGCAACAAGTTTGGATACTCAGCAAAAGTTTGCAGAATGAACAATGGAGGTTATCATCATAACCCTAACCCTAGGAACAATGCAAGAAGGAATGAAAATGTAGGAAACAAAGAGAAAGGTTGCTATAGAAATAAAGATGAAGTAAAATTTGATAAAGGCATAGATCAAGGAGGTATATTCAGCACTGAAAGTAGTTAGGAAGGTAATGTATCTGATGGTAAGGATGAATCTTTACATGACCCTTCTTTAAGTACTTAAATTATGTAAGTTTTTGTAGTTTAGGACTTAGGATTAGTGTAGATTAGGAATTTGAATGAGTTAAGTTTTGCGTAGTTAGATATAGGTTTGTTATGTTGTACTAATGCTATGGTTAAGTGTGCAAAAGAAAATATTGTGTTTTGCGAGGTCGCAAAAAGTTTTATGGTTGCAGGTTTGCAGAATCAGCTTTTTGAGGTTTTAGCGGCAAAATGAATGAATGCGATGTCAGATCGAGTTAATGTGAAGTGTTATTAGGTTGAAATCGAAGTTATTAAGATTTCAAAGTGATTGAAAAGAGATTTGAAAGAAGAAAAAGTGAGTTGAGGATGATTTGAAGAAGTTTGGAAGTAGTTTGCAGCGCCGATCATACCGAAACCCTAGATTTGCAAAGATGAGGTATTTTTTGATCTTTAATCAGTTGATAAGATGAATATTTCTATGGTTCATAATGTTAAGGATAAGAATAGACCTAAGATTAAGAAAGAACCAGTAGAACTAGCTGAAATTGATGACAGACTAGCACTATCATCCGTACCAGATGGAGTATTACACATTGAGAATGTTAAAGGATATTTAGGTTGCAAGTTTGAAACCTTGGGAGATGCAGATTTTAATGATGATTACAGGAAATTGTATAATCAAGACATGTTAGTTAAACCAGCTTATGGGCACCTAGAGAACAATGAAATTATCAATTATTCCATGAAGTATGAATTTGATGATGAGGAATGTACCAAGATCATTTTAAGTAGAATCCACAATGGGAAATTCTGGATGAAGGATAGAGTTATTGATATATCTGCCGACCTAATTCATGATGTTACTAGATTATCAAAAGTTGGAGAGATTCCACTGAATGAAAAGAACATGAGAAAGATTGTCTCAGACAACACTAGATCTAGTTATAATGGTAGAGGAATTGTGATAAGTAAGATTAAGCAAGATGATGTTAGGTACCTTTGCAAGATCCTAACAACTAAATTATGTGGTAGTTCAAGGGAAGATGACATGGTTGTAGGAATGGTTCATGTAGCTTATCTTATGTGTATTGAGAAGAAACAAGTAGACCTATTTGAAATTCTGAGAATTCAGTTGTTTGAGAACTTAGAAAAGATTACGAAGGCTAAGTACACACAGTTTAGGTTTTCATCTCTGATAACCTATATGTTTTTTCACATTTTGAGAAGATTTCCTTACACAGTTGACTGGAGTGACAATATGAACATAATGGAAAGAATAAACTCAGTCTACATGAAGCACCTAATTGATAAAGTCAATGACGGTGTGAAGCTTGTATTGAAGACTTTTCAGAATATTGTTAAGAACAGATCAAGGATTCCTCAATCCTTAGTTGAAAAGCATAAAGATGACATTTGTTTTATGGTAGACACTGATTTCACCTACATTGAAGTAGTTGAGCCTAGAATGGAATTCATAGACCCTCTTGGCTATGGAGTATCTGAAGCAGAAACAGTAGGATATGTGAATAGACTGTTAAAGTGTGAGCTGGATGGTCATGCAAATAGGTTTGGAACCTATGAAGAGAATTTCAACTCTGCAATAAGTTTGAAAGAAAAGAAGTAATCTAGTAGGAGGGTTGAATCAACTATAAAGAAAATACTAAAAGAATCAGGTATGTCAAGTCATGAGTTTGACATAGCTAAGAAGACTACAAAAGCCTTAAAGCAAAGTGAAAATCTTATAGTTCCACCTGTGGCATCTAGTGCAGACCCTGTTGATCCTATTGTAGTAAAGGTAAAAGTTTAAGAACCTGAAAAAGTTGAAAGGGAAAAATCCTTTTCTCCTATTCCTAGCAAAAGAGTAAAAGAGAGTGCAACAGGACCCAGCAAGAGACAAAAAGTGATTGTACCACCTGTACCTATAAAAGTAGCAAAAATTAAAGATGATGATGAAGTTTCAGTCAAGAAGAAAACTTGGAAACCAAGAATTGAAAGAGTTAATGAAGATATATTGCAGCATGGAGACTTCACTAAGATAAACAAATACTATGATCTATATGGATCATTTGACAAATTAAATTTTGAAAATGCAATGATTACACATATGATTTTGGTAGATAAGAAATTTAGCACTATTCATGGTAAGATCCCAGAAGATTTGTATAATAGACTTGTGAATAGAAAACAAAGAGCACAAGTAGAGGACACAAAGATGAGAGAACATGTAATCAGACAGTTCTGTGAAGTTGAGGATGAAGATCATTTGAAGAGAATCTTGAAGCCTCTTGGAACTTTATTGAGAACTAAGAGAAGAACAATTCTTATAATGGGAGGCAAAAAGGAGGAAGTACAAAAAGAGACTGAGCAAGCAGTAATGCAAGTTCTTGCAGATATAGTTGCAGGAAAGCATGTTGAATCAAATCCTCAACAGAAGCAATCAGAGGAACAACATGTAGAGGAAATTGGTAGTGAAGAAGTCCCATCTTCTTCACATATCAATATTAGCAAAGAATCAATGGACATTGAAGGCACCAAAGTGACACTAGAGTTAGATGATGTAGTGTTTTGTGATCTAGGAAACATTGTTGACAATTTGGCTTTAGGAGAGCAAGAGAAGGTTACAGAATCAGAAAAGGATACAGAGGTAGAGGAAGCACCAGCTGTATTAGAATCAGTTCCAGCAGAGCAGACAGTTAAAGGTAAACAAATTTTGACAGAGGTCACTACCTCTAGTGCACCTTCTATACTAGTTGAAGACATTAGCACACCTGACAGTAAGAAGAGACAAATTGGTTCAATTTTTGAAGACCTTGGAAAAGAGGTTGAAGATGATGATCAACTTGAGTTCATCACATCTTTTAATAAAATTATTGGAAATAATAAGAAGGTGAAGGACCTTGAAGGCAAAGTTAGATTTTTGACAGAGAAACTTGAGAGTGTGATCAACACTAAGTTATTTGACTCGGATCCACTTGAGAAAGCTAAAATGGTAATGAACTCTTTTGACTTTGAATTTTCTAACTTGAAGGATATTGCTAGAATAAAAGCTTAGGAAGCTTATGAAGCAGAAATGCAACAAAATATAAGTGTAAATATTTGAAATGATATTGGTAATTTGGATGTATGTATAAACAATTTGAGGAAACATTTTGAGACTGGAAAGAGTTTGTATATACAATGCACAAAATCAGAAATCCTAACAGTTGAAGAAGATAAGAAGATCAGAGAGAAGATAGATGCAATTACAACTAAGACAAACACCTTGACAATCCCTAATGTAAAGATAAGTTCTATGGAGAAGAGCATAAGGAAGTTAAATGATGAAATCAGAATGTTAGCAGAGGAGAAGAACAGAAAGATGATCAGGATTAACATCTTGAGAGAGCATGTCTCAATCAAGACCTCAATTGTTGAAGACCAAATTGAGGAGTGTCTTTCAGCAAAGACATCTTTTCAGAAGTTTAGCTTTAATTCCCTGCAAGCTTGTCAGATAGCAGCATACGGATTGAGTACTTTACTCAATGTTGTTGAATCCATCAAGAAGATATGGGAGAAAGATTTCAAAACATGGAAGTCAGAGTTTGGTGACTGTGTTGCAAGCCTACTAGCTTTGCAATAGCCGACAACAAGGTATTAAGTTTTTTAAAAAAAAAATTGTACACCCTATCTTTGTCATTGTTGTCAAAGGGGGAGAGATAGCAGAAAATTGATAATATGTTGAGGAAGGATACTCATAGGGGGAGCTATTCTATGGAGTATAATATTTTATATGTTTTGTATAACATTTGGCCACAATTTTGTGTAAGTGTTTTGAAGTTTTGTTTGCACACTTAGCCAATTTTCCCATATGTTGCCACCAATGACAAAGGGGGAGATTGTTGGCAATTTGGTTAATTTGGATACATAGATGTTGTCATTATGGAAACATATGATCTCTACTGAGAGCGCTGAATCTGGAATGCAAGTATGGCAAGTTGAAGGAAGAAATTGTCTAAGTATGGATATAGTGATCCTGATAGAGCACCCGATGAAGATTTAGTTGGCGACATCCACTGGAGCAATATGTTTGTTTGCGTAGTTAACTAAAGATTCTATAGAGTATAAGGATACTCCATCTCAGTGCGCATAAATTTTGGAGTAGTACGGATGAAGTTATTCAAAGTTTACCAAAGACAGTTTTGCAGACAGAACAGTTTTGAAGACAGTATTAACGAAAGAGTTAAGGGATTATTTTGCTTGTCAAAATAATGACTTAACATTATGAAGGGATGAAATCTTAGATTTTTACCCTTGGATAAAGATTTTGGAAGCCGACCATATGAAGTTATTAGCTCTAATAACTCATATATTAGGCATACTTGAAATGTAATGAGTATGATGTTTTTTGTGAAAAGAAAGAAAAGGATAACTTGTGAAAGTTGTATATTGTGATAGCAGCAAAGGCTATTGATGTGAAGTTGTAAGCAGTACCATATTATAGTCAGAAACATTTTGTATTACCTGTTTGGGCAGTGAGCTCAGCTGGTGATCAGGTTTTGTAATCTAACTCCTAATAGGGTTAAGGTTTCTAACAAGGCCTAAAGTCCTTTAACTAGGATAGATCTACTATACATTGTAAATAGACTCTTAACAGGGTCCAATATCCTTAATAGGATACTTTTGATTAGTGATCTTTGTGGGTACCATGCCCACCGGGGTTTTCCCTTGGCCAGGGTTTCCTCGAGAACATATCATGTGTTATGAGTTCTTTCTATTTACTGCTATGTCTGTTAATTAGCTTGATAATATTTGTATGCACTAAAGTAATCTGTTATATCCATAAGTGGGAAAAAGTAAAAGTTTGTGAAATACTGATTCACCCCCCCTCTCAGTATTTCCTATTTCTAACAAAACATGCTAAAATTCTACTCTAACATGCATCGAATCATGAAATCACAAAGCAGGATGAAGTCACCTACTGGTTCACCTGAATCAGGTGGTCGCTGGAAGCATCTAACCCTCTCGAAGTGGTGATCTGACAATGGGAACGACATCCTGGTGGCTCTACACTTCTCTCTCTCTCGCACTTTGATCTCCAAATGACAAGTGTGCACAATAACCTTATAGTGGACCCCTTAGCCCTATTTACAGCCTGTGGACCCTATGTGCTTGGTGTTTGGACCCTACTACCCATTTTTCTCCCATTCCAACCTATTTTTATCACTCTTTTCTACCATTCTTTCGTGAGATTGATTATCCAACTCAAAAAAAAAAAAAACATAAAAAAAAAAATCTTTTTTTGTCAATCAATCTCTCGAGGGGGCATGCATAGGTCATCTGAGATATTGTCTGGGGCAGGGGCAAAAATGCTTGGCAAAAATGCTTGAATTTTCTGTGAAACAATGTGACCAGCACATTATTTCAAAGAAGGGAAAAATGTATACACCTAAAAATGGCTTCATTAATTAATTAAATATTTATTATTTAATTACTATTGACTTGATAAATTAATTAAATATTTATTATTTAATTAATAATTATTCCTCTATTTATTAAATAAATTATTCAATTTATTTAGTTAATTCACTATAGTCTATTCCTTTATCTTAAGTCTTCTCATTAGTCTTATTAAAGTGATTTAAATAAATATACAATCACCTAAATATGACTAAGACTCCTAGTCCACCTCATCTATCCACTCACTTGGCACATCATCTTGGCCAAAATAAATAATTGCTATTAATTATTTATTAGTAATTATCCTCACCCACACATGTCCTATTCTTAAGGGCTATGTGGCCTCATAGGACTTGGTCTCATAACCATATGTCCTCTCAACAACCAAGTCAAGAGACATGCCCTATTCCTAAGGGGCTTCTCAAGCCACCTCTAAGGGTCAAAGGTGACTCATGGGACACTTGTAAAAAGAGTCCTCATGAGGAAAAAGTCTCTCCCTCTTTCTCTCTTAAGTCTTTGAGAGACATTTGACATGTGTCTTTCCCTTCCACCTTGTTCTCCTCCATGTCAATGTGAGAGGAACATCATCCCTATTCTTCCTCTCACATTCCAACTACATCCCCCTTTCTCTCAACTCCTTCAACCAAGTCAATCCTAGCCTTAGGATCTTCCACCTTTCATTCTCAACCATAGGATTGTGCCACCTAGGCCTAGATCCTCCAAAACTCTATAAAAGGAGCCACATTTCCCCTTTGTGAGCTAATAGGTATTTTTGTAATAGGAATTCAAGCATTCAAGCAATCAAGCATCCAAGCATTCAAGCATTCAAGCATTCTAAGAGCAATCAATCCATATTATCATCATTTCATTTGCATTCCATCCATTAGATTGCATAAGCTATTGTGCACTCATTTCATAAAATCTTCACACTTTGGTAGCATCTTGGGAAAAGGCTTCATTTGGAAATCTGAGAGCTCAACTTCTACAAGAAATCAAGGCTAGGAGGACAATGGAGACAAGCTGCATGGTAGGTGAAGGTAAATAATTTAGTTTTATCATTTTATAGTTACTTTGTATTCTTCATTGTGTTGCATTAGATTGATTTATTGGCTTTTAATAGTTAATTTATCATCTCTAGTTATTAGACATCTAATTTGCATACAACTTGCCAACAAGACTTTCTAAAGTTAGGACATTACCAGGGTTACATCTTGATTCTTGTATTGCAAAAATTCTGATAGCATAGATAGGAAGAAAGGTTCTCAATACTTTACTGATAATAGTCTCATCATCAATGATTCCATTAGCTCCTCTAATATTAGTTATTACCTTCTTAATTCTACCACAATATTGAGCAATATTTTCACCTTGTTGCATTTTCATTTCACCAAACTTACCTCTCAAGCTTTCAGATTTGGCTCTTAGTACATTTGTGTCTGCACCATAGATAGTTGCTAGAGTTTCCCATATTTTCTTTGCATTAGTACAGTCCTTGATGTCCTCAAATTTAGGATAGCTTAGGTAAGATGCAATCTCCAACATTCCCTGATTGTGCTCTTATTTTTATTTCATCTCCTCAGTAGTCAAAGGTGCAACATGTATTACATAATCATTTTCCACACAGTATTTCACCAAATCACCAATACCAGCTAGATGCAATTTCATAAAACTCTTCCATCTAGAGAAGTTCTCCTTGTTCAATTTTGGTACCTCCTTTTTGTACATCTTGATCATTAGCTTCAAGTACCTTAAAAAATTTTCTCTACAAGCACCAACAACTCTAATACCAATTGTTAAAATGATTTTAGAATAATTGAGAGGTGTGAATCAGTTATCCTCGGGTCCAGATGTACCCGTTCAACTTTCTAGCTCTTCAACAGACTCAGATCTAATTAGTTTTCTACTCGGTCTCTATGCAATATATCAACATAAAAAACTTACAGCCCACTGTCCAAAAGTAATTAACTTGAAAAATGTAAAAATTTCAACAACAAGCACATCAAATAACATTCACACAAGTATAACATCAGGATTTATAATGAAAACCCAATTTCAGAGAAACCACTTGTAACATGCTACTAATTTTCACTCTTCTGAAGTGAGCTCTGTGAGAAGCCAACCTGGTTAAAAGCTTACAATACACACTGTTAGGTGTGACCTGGTTAAAGGATTTAATCACCTTATTAAAAGTGGCCTTGTTAGAGGGCTTAAGAATATTCCATCAGAATGTCACCTTGATTAAAGGATTTAAACAATGACTATCAGGTCAACCTTGATTAAAAGATTTAGATTGATACAATGGTTAGAAAGTAACAGTAGGTTCTGATATGAAAATATACAACTCACTTTGCAAATACAGATCCACTTCGTTCATATGTTGATTTACTAACTGACCTTCATTTCTATCTCCATCTCTGATCTACTCTGAATTCTCTTCAAGCAATCACCACAACTCTATTTAGCTCTTCACAACTTCACCTTAGCCTTCTTCTCAGACTCATCAGTCAATAACATCAACTTCTTATCTATAATGTAACCTCCCAATTAGGTTATCCTTATACCTCCTTGATTAGGTAGATTAATCTTTTGCTACTTAATCTCTTCCATAGATCTTAGGTTTAGGTTAGATTCATTGAATCCTTCCATAATTATGTTCATTAATAATGTCAACACATTTTACATATCCCAAGAATTTAACTTTGTCAGCTGGGATTCTCAATTCCTTCTCAAAATGTAAATTACTGACACTCGGTCAATACTGTGTTCATCTCCTCGGTCATTACTGTGTATCTTGGTCACCACTAACACTTTTCTTCTTGGAAAACACTATCTTTGCTCGGTAAATATCCGTCGCTCAACAATTACTGATGGGTGAACCCATAATAGTGGGTTACACTTTTTTGCCTGAACGGACATTGAACTCTAGATTTTGAAAAAAAAAATCAGATTCAGATGCATATTGTTGTTAAACCGTTTAAAATCAGAAGATGAATTAAATTAGAGTCTTTTAGAATTTTTTGTCTAGATTCTAAATATATTTTTTATTTTTATTTTTGAATTTATTTGAGTAGTTTTTTCTTTCTCCCACGAAAACTGGTATGTTGCTGAAAATGTCATTATCAAAGAGTTATATTGTTTTCATAGAGCATAACTTTTTCCCTAAAATAGATATCAGTGTGATTCTTTCAAATTTAGTTTTTTAACATCCATATAGAGGGCATGAAATTGGTTTGATGAAATTATCATGATTATTTCATATTTTATTAACGTTTGAAATTGACTAAACCACAATTTTGACATACCTTGACTACATAGCTTATAACTTGTCGTGTATTTGTCCAATTTCATTTTTATTTTTTTTGATAGAAAGATAACTTCAATACCTAGGGCATAGATATTTTTTAGAATTTTTTTTCTTTCATTTACTATTTTTCTATAAGCGTCACACATAGAGGTAGACATACAGTGAAATATCTATGTTTAGTAAAACTAAAAATACAAAGTCATAATAAAATTAATATATATTAACATTTGTATACACTTAAAAATAGCTTCATTAATTAATTAAATATTTATTATTTAATTAATATTGACTTGATAAATTAATTAAATATTTATTATTTAATTAATAATTATTCTTCTATTTATTAAATAAATTATTCAATTTATTTAGTAAATTCACTATAGTCTATTCCTCTATCTTAAGTCTTCTAATTAGTCTTATTAAAGTGATTTAATTAAATACACAATCACCTAAATATGACTAAGTTCCCTAGTCCACCTCACCAACCTAGTCACTTGACACATCACTTTGGCTAAAATAAATAATTATTATTAATTATTTATTAGTAATTATCCTCACCCACACATGTCCTATTCTTAAGGGCTATGTGGCTTCATAGGACTTAGTCTCATGACCACATGTCCTCTCAACAACCAAGTCAAGAGACATGCCCTATTCCTAAGGGGCTTCTCAAGCCACCTCTAAGGGTCAAAGGTGACTCATGGGACATTTGTACAAAGAGTCCTCATGACGAAAAGGTCTCTCCCTCTTTCTCTCTTGAGTCTTTGAGAGACACTTGACATGTGTCTTTCCCTTCCACCTTGTTCTCCTCCATGTCAATGTGAGAGGAATATCATCCCTATTCTCCCTCTCACATTCCAACTACATCCCCCTTTCTCTCAACTCCTTTAACCAAGTCAATCCTAGCCCTAAGATCTTCCACCTTTCATTCTCAACCGTAGGATTGTGCCACCTAGGCCTAGATCCTCCAAAAATTATAAAAGAAGCCTCATTTTCCTTTTGTGAGCTAATAGGTATTTTTGTAATAGGCATTCAAGCAATCAAGCATCCAAGCATCCAAGCATTCTAAGAGCAATCAATCCATATTATCATCATTTCATTTGCATTCCATCCATTAGATTGCATAAGCTATTGTGCACTCATTTCATAAAATCTCCACACTTTGGTAGCATCTTGGGAGAAGGCTTCATTTGAAAATCTGAGAGCTCAACCTCTACAAGAAATCAAGGCTAGGAGGACAATGAAGACAAGCTGCATGGTAGGTGAAGGTAATTGATTTAGTTTCATCATTTTATAGTTACTTTGTATTCTTCATTGTGTTGCATTAGATTGATTTATTGGCTTTCAATAGTTAATTTATCATCTCTAGTTATTAGACATCTAATTTGCATACAACATTATAATCATTGGAAAGATTTTTCTCAGTAGTACCTTACTACATAGATAGTTTTGTCAAATGGATTCATTTGATTTTTCAAAAGATAAATTTGAAGTGATTTTTTGTTAGCATTTTAATAGGTGCGAAGGAGACTCCATTATAGGTATGAATGTGGAGTATAAATGTTATATCAATGTTTTTTTATCTAAGAGGCTTTGAGCTAACCATTTGTAATGAAACCCTTCAAATAGAACCTCTCAAGACTTAAATCATCATATTTTATTAAAAATCTATTATTTTAGCAAAAATCAGCATCTCTAAAAAAAGTGTAACTCACTATTGTGGGGTCACCCTGATGTTCGGTCGACACTAGATTTTCTTAGCATATACTAACACTCGATCGATATTTACATCACTTGGCTTAAACTAGATTTCTTCACTTTTTCTCGGTTAAGCCTATGTTTTCAGTCTTTCTTCTTCATTTGGTGTTAAAGATAAACAACACATTATCTTGCCAATGTGATAACTAATCAAGTACCCATTGAAGTATTACATAACTCAACCTTTCCTTAGGTCCTCTTGTTATCTCCTCTTATCAAATCATCTTCATCAATCAAAAGATATGGTACTCTCCTAGATAGTAACTGTCTTACCAGTTAAGGTTTGACATCAATGTCAATATAACAATTGTTTCAATTGTAGTTTCTAATAAATTAGTCAAAATTAGTTGTTATGATTACAAACTTAGGATGTCTGTACAATGTAATGTGAAATGAAGGGTAAAATTACAAGATAAATACTATTCATCCATATAATAGTACATCCTTCTAGTGACATACAATCTTGGAAAAGATCCATCTGGTGAAAATTGTAATAGACAATTGGAAGCTTCTCAAATGACCTTTGGATAATTACTCAAGTTAAATAGTTTACAAATAACCTGATATGGATCAAAACTTTTTTGAATACAATGATCCCATGTCTTAACTCAAAAAAAATGAGATATCTTCATAGATGAAATATATTAAAATAGACACCCTTTACATTCTCAATATATATCGCTTAGACTTTAACACTTAATTGGAAAAGGGTCAACAATTTATATACCAATAAAATAACTCTAATTTTTTTAAAAAACAATCATTTACTTAATAAAATACCTCTTACATTTTAATTAAAAGCAAAAATCCTACACACATGCCACATCGTGCCACCCATATTACAAAATATCTATCCTCCAATATAAAAAATATGAAGTCTGAGAAGAGTTCTTTATACATAGATACTGAAGACTTCTTTATACATAGATACTTTTCCTACAATAGAAACACAATGTGGTGGTCATTTTTTTCCCCATATAATAGCTTAGAAATCCAAGTTAATGAAATAGTCAAATCCAAGGTTGGTGTAGAAGAGTGACATTTCCAATACAAACTTGATTCGAACAAAACGACATATAATATCAAGACCACGTAATTCCACGCATGGCATCAGAGAATACAATTGAAGATTGTTTCTATAATTACTAACGAGACGGGTCAATACACATTTAGGAGTATGTTATGATTGAAATCTTTATTTTCTTGAAATATAATTTATGTATTTGTCAAAATTAAATAATAACTATTTAGGTATTCAAAGATCGAATATATGCAATTTAATTTTTGCTATTAACTTGCTGACTTGTTTAATTGGTTTCATCCTGCAACTTGCGTCTCCTCTCCATTCAATTTTATTTATTTATTTTAATTATTAAAAAAATTTATAGTTATATAGTTAGTGTAGTTGTGTGTAAAGTTGATTTTTTTATATTTTATATTTTGGATTCCTTTATATACAAATAGATTATGTGCACATATACATTTTTCTTATTTAAATAACTATTATAATAATTATTAGTGTAATATTTTGATGCATAAATATAGTATTTAGTGACATAATTTGGTATGAAGTTAAGTTTATTTCTTTAATTTTTGTGTTTATCTTATATATTTCCATATATCTAGCACCTACCTTATTTATATAAACACATGCTTAAACATTTGTCTTGTTAATGTATTGTAATTACTAGTGCACATAGCTATATATAACCATTAGCAACTTATATTTGACTTTTCATCATCTATCTTTATTTCTATGATTGTTTGGTCAACCTCATGCAGTTATAAATTTGACCTTTTCTAAAAAATTATCAAATTTGACTTATTGGTCCTATCAAATTTAACTTATTGGTCCACTTTATTTTTCCAACTGAGCCCAATTAAACATGGATTTTCCTAAATTTGATAGTAAATGTTATTCTTTAAAGATATTTAATTGCATTCATTTATCATTCTCATGCATTGAATCATGTTTCAATCTAGAGTTTAAAGAAGGCATCAACAATGAAACATTTAGATTTGGTGCTCTAAAATTAGTGAAAAATTAGCATACATCATCTTAGGAGGCTTGTTTGATGTTTTCAAATTTCTCTTACACATTTTTAAGAATTGACCTAGGAGAACTTATTTCCAAGTGGTAATGCAATATCATGGCCCACTTTTTGATGATTCTAGATAACTAAAATCAATACATTTTCAACAATTATCACAATTCATCAATTATAAGGAATAAATTATTTAGAATTTAAGAATAATGCAAAATAATGATTTGTAGCATTTTCTATATAATTTTTTTTCTTAGCATATTCAAAATTTTAATAATTTTTTAATTATATTTCTATTAGTTTCATTCAACAAGATTTTACTTGTAATGTATAGTTTTACAATAAAATCTTTTCCATTTTTTTAGAGATAAAGATCTAGTGCGTGTATATTTTTATAATAATTTTTATTTATTATTTATTATTTGGCAATAATTGAAATTTTACACCTCTAATAATTGTAACAATTTTCTTTTTGTATAGATCTTAGTTAATTAATTTTCCATTAAAAAGGGACATTAATATTGTAATAACCCTTCCCAAAAATTAAATAAAACATAGAGACTCTCTTTCAACTTCTATTTCAGATTTACAAAAGATGAAAATAAAGAAACATGGTAAACAAGCGTTTTCACAAAAACAAACTAAACTAGTGAGCAATCAAAAAATGGGGATTGGTCTCCATAACATGCCAAGCACTAAGGAACCACCTAGTGGGGCCCAAAACACTAATTGGACCGTAAAATGTCAAAACATGGCTTGTGTCTTAAAAAAATATTCAACCCCACTCCACCTCTTGATCACAAGAAACTAAAGACATCATGGGAAAATGTGAGTAGGGGATTTGTATTGTCCATGATGTCCAAAAATGTTTCCATAAGAAAGAAAGCCAAAGGAAAGATGGATAACTCTTTCCATCTGCAAGGGCTCTTAAGAGATGCCCAAAATAACCCTAAGGAAAAACTTGAAGGGACGTGACCTCAACAAGAGAAGCTTAAAATACCACTCTAATATATTTATAAACTTACTAAGCTTCTAGTTTAAGCCTAAATAAAGTTGTCTACATTCATTTCAAAACCAAAATATTAAACAATGCATAGTACATAATAGGCATGCATGGTCAACTACAAAATTGAGGCAAATAACAAGATACACTAAATGATACAACCTAGGTAGAATAATGTTATCCATCCCTAAATGAGAGGTCCAATGGTTATAATTACATTATAAAACTTGAGGACTCAAATTTTTTGCATAACTAATTACATTATATGGTCAAGATAAATAAAATAATAATATAAAGTAACATTTTTGAACTTGAAGCCATTTTTAATCTAATCCATGATTATCTCATCCCCAACAATAGATTCCAAACTACCCAACCTCAAGAAACCAAAAGATCTAGTCCTCCTATGCTAAGAGGTGTTCAAACAAACCATAAGTATGCAATCACACCAAACACATTAGGATATGCATTATACACATCATACATGGAGCATTAAAAAATCAAACACCTCATGCAAGCTTAATACAAGCAACATCAAAATGGATAAATAGAAATCCCTCATTAAGCACAAACACCAATGGTATAAAATAAAATAATCTCATTGAACACAACCACTAATTGAGGAAACAATGATATCATTATAGGGAATAAACACCATTGGCATAAGCCAAGATACTCACATTCGACACACTCACCAATGGAGGGAAATATCTATCCAGCTCAAGGCCTAAAATACTAGATCCTAGAGAGAGGATACAAAGTGTCATTGCAATGAATTTACGAACCAACCAAGCAAAATCAATGACATATCTCCCAGATACAAGGTTACTTAATGATTAATCATACAAGTCCAATGTTCCTAGAGAAAGAATTTATTCCACACTCATCCCGAGCCTTTACAAGCCCTTCATGCATGATGGTTACCATTATCATAGTTCATTTTAATCCCCACATTTTGTTAGTTATCACTTAATTACATGACTTCAACACAAGATATCGTAGTGACCCTTTTATGTCCTGAAAAACATCAAAATAGATTCTTGTAATTATCTCTAACTTAGGTATGCCCTAGCTTTGTTAAAAAATTGAAAGTGGTATGGAGAATAATGCAACATTTTTTGTCAACAAAAATTTCTAAGGTAATCTTAAATTGCCTATAATGGAAAATTATTAAGAAGGCCTCGATTCTCCCATTCCAAACATCCAAAATCACTTTCAAAATCCAAAATTTACAACTTTTCCAACAACACTAAAACCAACAAATTCAACCATCCAACATTAAAATACATTCAACATTCACATTTTTAAAATCTTATTATTTAAAAATTGAAAATACCCTTTTGATTGAAACATGCACAATAATCATGTTCAATTGTTAAAATTAAATTGAAACATGCACAATAATCATTTTAAATTGTTTAAATCAAATTCCACTTGCATTTTGCACTCCCAATTCTTTAAATGTCATGCAATTTCTCCCACAAATGCACTTTTATTCCAAAAACAAATTTGGTTTGGAAAATAAATAATTTATTCCTAAAGCCTTGAATAAATAAGAATAACTTTCTATTTCCTTATATTGTATTTTCCTTTTTTCATATTCTCTTTCTCTAAGTGTTTCCATTTCAATACTTGGAAATAGAGAAGGAGATGAGGCTATCATATGCTCTATAACTAGGGCATTCAATTATCTCTCTAAGGAGGCCTCCAAAATTTGTGCTAGCAGTCAATCAACCATTTTTTGGGAGGCCAACCTCATTACTCTACTAGTACCCTTTTTGTGTGGTGGTTTTATATGGGCAAGGGCCATTTAATAATGGCTCACTTTCCTCGATCCCAGTTTTAGTTTTCAATTGGTAGTAGTGGGAGAAAATCTTTTAGAGAGGCAATGGTGGAGGAGCTTTCATTGCTAGTGGATGCAAGATTTCTATGTAAGATTCTTCTTTGCGTGTAGCTTCTTCTGTTGCTAATGGACCCAAAGTAGGTAAGGATTATTTTTTTTCTCAAATTATTTTTAGGCCTAATCTCCCTATGTCAAATGTTGTTTCTTTTAATAAATGTAGGCTTAAGGACTCTGCAATATTTCTAACGGCCTAAGGTACTTCCAAACTTCCCTCCAGTGCTTTCATGAATGACTAGATGTATAAAATTTGGAACTTAAAATTAAGGTTTCAATATCTCTTTTGTACAATGGTTTAAAAATATTTGTTTATCATTTTTTTAGAAACCCTAACTCCCAAAAAGTAAGTTGTGAAATGCTAATTTTGGAACATTAGCCCCTATAATTCTAGGGTCATTCCTTGGTCCTCAAATGCTAACAAAGATGAAATTATAGCCCTATCATTCCCTAGATGGGTCACGATCAATAAGTTTCCTCCCTACTTATGGAAACTCTTGCCCAAAATACTAGTATTGGTTAACAAGGCTATTAAGATGGAAGAATCAAATGTTCTTTTTCCTCACAAAGATGTTAGGATTATTATTTCTATCAACCCTAGTATATACCTCCCAAAGGTATAGAGAATTGAAATGGAGGATGAATCAGTCTCTTTTCTAATTAAAGTGCTTGGGGGGTTAAATGCATGCTTCCTATTCCATAGATTAGGGCACTAAAGGTGAAAGTACCTTCTGTTAAATTTATTAAAGGGAAATGAGATTCCTATTTCTTCTTCTAATTGCAATGTATCCCCTAACCCTAAACCTAAGGGTCAGTTGAATTCTATCAACAAAAAATAAATAAAGCCAATGACAAGGAAGTAGAGACCCTAAAAGGTCTAGAGGTAGACCTTGGATACTTAGAATCTACAAGATCCCATCCTTGTATATGATAGTCATAGAGATGCTATGGTTGAAAATTTGAAGGGGCTAAAAGAAGCCCTAAGAAAAACATACTTTCCTAAGAATTCTTCACTAGATGATAATAATTAGCCTTCCAATGTTGGCCCTCATAACCACATAACTCTAAAAGATGAACAATTGGCAGTCAAAAAAATTAAAAAGATCTTTGAGAGTAGAAAGAGAAAAACAAATATTTTCAAGAATGGGGGATTTTGAATCCGCCTAGAAGAGCTAAATAAATCAAAAGAATCTAAACTGACCATGTCCCAAAATTCCCCTAAGAGGTCAACTCTTGATATCGGGGTGACCCCTATTTCTAACTCTAAGGTGGAGCCTGAGGTAGTGGTGCAGAATAGGGTGGTCCAATATTTGATGATTGATTTATCTGATCAAGATGAGGAGGTTAATGGGGATTCTCTAGAGGAAATCAAGGATTCCTATTATATGGATGACTATCTCTCCAAATTCTCCTCTTATTTTGATCCTTGCAATGCTTTCCCCCTCCCCCTTATATATCTCCATCTTGGAGCCATTAGCAGAGATTAACTGGGGATGCAGAGGGAACCTCCTTTGGAGATTGAAGGGTTAAAAAGGTTCCAGGTACTTTGGTATATGAATATTTGAAGTGGGTTATCATCCATTAAAAATGAAATCTAGAGGAGTAAGTGATGGATGAAGCCTTGGATTTGATAAGGGATAGGAAGCTAAAGAAAAATAAAACTAGAGATAAGAGGGCCAAAAAAGAGGAGGTGAACATGAATCCCACCTTGAGGGATGAAAAAATATCCTAAGTTTAAGATTAAAAGGAAGAGGGTCAGGGTAGTCCACTTGGGTCTACTAGTTCTAGGAAGGATATAAAGCTCCCCAAGGGTGTAATGCCCATGTGCTATGAAAAATTTAGGACTTCTATGGATACTAATTCATGATCCCTGTGGAATTGAAATGCTCATCTTGGAATGTGAGGGGACTGGAGTCTCTAGATAGAAATTATATAGTCTAGAGATTCCTAAATCTTAATAGGAATGTGGATATTCTACTTCTTCAAGAAGCTAAAGAAGTTTCATTTAACCTAGAGATCAGCTTGAGACACATTTAGAGAGACTCTAGAATTTATTTTCCACCAATCACTATAGGGGTTTAAAGTGAGGACTATTATCTTGATAGGCCCTAAATGGAAATTTGCTATGTCAAGATGGGCTCCTTGTAACTAAGTGGTGTGGATGATTCTTTGTCACAAGGGGAAGGAGTTTGGTATCTATTCTATTTATGACCCTAACAATTAGAGAGAGAGAGAGAGAGAGAGAGAGAGAGAGAGAGAGAGAGAGAGAGAGAGAGAGAGAGAGAGGACCTTTGGAAATGGATGTTTCAATTAGAGGATGTACCCTATATTGTAGGTGGAGACTTTAACATGGTTGAAAGAGCTCATGACAAACTTGGGGGCATCAAGTTTGAGTGGAAAGGGGAGGAACAAATATTCTAGTAAAAAATGATAAACAAGATTAATCTTGTTGAACCCTTGGCTAGAACCAGGAATGAATACCCAAGAATATGGTTCACTTGGTGTGATTTTCAGCAGGGTTGAAAAATATCTATAGTAGACTAGATTGATTTTATATGATTAAAAACACCTTCAACCTCAAAAAAGAGGGAGAAGTACCTTGCATTAAGGTTATTTCTTATAAATTTTCTAACCATCACCTTGTAGTGATAAATATTTCCATGAATAATACCCCAACTATCCCAAGAGGAAAAAAACATTTCTTTTCCTTAAATAATAAGCTACTAGAAGATGATGATGTTCTTAATATAGTAGCTCTCTATGTGATAATGCTATCAGGATTCAACTGTGTAGTTTTTTGAGTCAAACTCATTGACCCATGATTCATGAGTAGTGGTTTAGATGAACCCATCTCTCATGAGAATGAATGGAACACTTAGAAATCATTGGATCTAGGTGATGCTCACAGAGGTGAAGCACCAGGACTTCCCCGGAGGTCACCCATCCCGGTACTACTCCAGCTTGAGTGCGCTTAACTATAGAGTTTCCTCCATGGCTAAACCCACTCTACTTGCATCCTCATTTACAAAACCTTAACCAAGTGTTGTGCCTTATGAACCATTCATTAGAAAGCCCCTTAAGCTCATCAATTGATAAGTAGGAGATATTTTCCATAGCAAGTCAAATTGTGATATTGCTATCAAGATTCAACTGTGTAGTTTTTTGAGTCAAACTCATTGACCCATGATTCATGAGTAGTGGTTCAAAAAAACCCATCTCTCATGAGAATGAATGGAACACTTAGCAATCATTGGATCTAGGTGATGCTCACAGAGGTGAAGCACCGAGACTTCCGAGGAGGTCACCCATCCCAGTACTACTCCATCTTGAGTGCGCTTAACTACGGAGTTTCCTCCATGGCTAAACCCACTCTACTTGCATCCTCATTTGCAAAACCTTCACCAAGTGTTGTGCCTTATGAACCATTCATTATAAAGCCCCTTAAGCTCATCAATTGATAAGTAGGAGATATTTTCCACAGCAAGTCAAATTGTGATATTGCTATCAGGATTCAACTGTGTAGTTTTTTGTGTCAAACTCATTGACCCATGATTCTTGAGTAGTGGTTTAGATGAACCCATTTCTCATGAGAATTAATGGAAGACTTAGCACTCATTGGATCTAGGTGATGCTCACAGAGGTGAAACACCGAGACTTCCCAGGAGGTCACCCATCCCAGTACTACTCCAGCTCGAGCATGCTTAACTACAGAGTTTCCTCCATGGCTAAACCCACTTATCAATAGTAGTTCTCATTAGATAATTTAATTCTATGGTGTCTTTAACAATGATAATCCAGTGGAGAGATGGGTATAGAATACCAAGAGTTGGAGAAGTCTGTTTCAGGTGGTAGGTAGGAAGAAGGACAAGTATTCTAGACAATGAGAATGTGAGTTGCATAATAAGTTGGTTGTAGCTAAAGATTCTTTACAGAAAGATTTAGATAAATTAATTGCTAGAGAAGCCTTAACTCAAGCAAGGGACTCTCTAAGGAAAATTCATAATTCAAAAATCTCGAGTGCCAAGGTTAGGACCAAGTTGAATTGGATGCAAAATGGGGACAAAGGATCTAACTACTTATTTCAAATTCTAAAGAATAAAAATGTCAAGTAAGGATTGATAATATATGGGAAGGTGGTAATAATCTCATACATTAGTCAGAGGTTCTTAAAGCGTTCAACCATGATTATGGGGTCTTGCTCACCTCGAAGGATTTGGGTCTAGCTATGGAGGATGCTAGGGGAAAATAAAGAATATTATTCCAAAGAAATTTAATGTAAAGGATTATGTTAAATTGGGAAAAGATATCACTGTTGAAGAGATTGCATAAGTTATTGGTGCCTTGAGCAATGAAAAATCACCAAGACTTGATGGGATGCCTACTGAGTTCTATAAGATAAATATTGGGTGGATTGGGAGTGAGATTTTTCAAGTATATGGTGAAGCTATTACACACTTGAGACTCTTGGTAGAGAGATCAATGATGGTATTATAATATTCTTACCTAAGGAGGGTGATAGAACACTGATCAATAATTGGAGACCAATTACACTATTATATGTATCTTATAAAACTCTGGCCAAAGTTTTTTCTAAGAGACTAGAGAATGTACTTCCAAATGCTATCAATCCAACACAAACTTGTTTTTTCAAAGGGAGGTATATTATGGAAAACCTCCTCACTCACTAGGAGGGTATGTATTGGACCAAAGTTCCCAATTAGAATGTTAGTATGCTACTAATCAACTAAAAAAATGCCTATGAAAAAATTGAGTGGAAGTTCATTATGATGATGATGGAGTGTTTAGGTTTTCTGAAACATTATAACACATGGTTGAAGTAGTAATGAAGGATGCTAATGATCAAGTGGAGGTGAATGGATGTAGATCTGGATTCATCAACCTATATATATCCATTAGGAAGGGTTGACCAATCACCCTTGCCTTGTTTGTAATTGCAGTTGATACAATTTTATCTTCTAAGGGATCATTTCCTATCTCCATAGGTATGGGGGATAACTCTACCTAATGGGGAAGACCTCACAAATGTACAATTTGTGAATGACACAACTGTAATGCCCAAAAATAAGGGACAAAATACAACAACAATTTTTTTTTTAAAGGGTCTCTAAATGACAACTAGATTACTCACCAAGCTCGCTTAATGCGAAGCTTGGGAACATAAAGGCTAGCCACCCAAATGTCACATAGGGAAAGTTATGGCATGCGCTAGCGTGCCAACTTCCCTAAATCGACTGACGACATTAGGCGACATAAAATCCCTAACTAGGGATGGCATAAAAGATTCATTAGGTTGAAGGTCAGTTCGAATATCAATCAAGATGATAATAATTCCCTTAAAAAACTTCAAGAGTTGGTTATGTCCTATAAATCTATTTAATAAAAGGGAAAAAATAAAGTTCATTAATTAATTTAATAAACAACTAAATAATTCCACTTCTTTAATTAATTCATAAGAGCACTCCGTTATATTAAAATATATAATACTATAAACCCTTCCAAAATTTACATCTACTTAACATTTTAATAGTCTAATTTTGCATTTACTTATTATTTAAATAACTTAGTTTAAACAATGACCTTAGACAAAAAAATCACTAAAGGGATGAAACGGTCATAATAAAATTAATAATAAAGTTAATAACCTACTTCCTTAATTAAACCATAATTATCCCCATTCCTAATACCCCATTCATCAATATAATACAAACGGTTTAGATTTTTTAAAATTTTTTTAAAGATTATATTAAATAGTTTATCCAACACTATCTTCTTAATTAGATTTATCTTTACCCTATGTGTCCAGATGAAATGATTTAATTGAAGCTAGATTAAATGAATATCTTTTCAAACATAAATCTAATTTGAAAAAAATAACCTACTAATAAATTATTGACAAGGTCTTAATTAAAAAGGACAACTAATTTAAAAATAATCCCAATTTAAAAATTAGTCAAGCTAGGATCTCGTCCCTATTTTATTAATCTATTATCTGCATATAGATTCAATATAATTTAAAGAAATAAGGAAAAATAGATAAATAATAATAATAATCACATTAGTTCCACAATTAAATTTCAATAATGTTCAAATCAATAAGATTCAATAGAAACAATTTAGTACTTTAATTCAAAGGATAATAGCATCTAATTAATTTAATATCCTAATACTCAATTCTTCGAGATTATTTTAAAACTATAAGATTTCTTAGAAATTAAATATCGTTGTGTCACAAAGGCCTCTTGACATAACTAATAATAAAAAATCTCTCTTTTTAAAAAAAAGACATTAGATGCTCTCAATAGAAAATAAAAAGAAACAAGAGTATGTAAATTAATTAATACAAATTCAGCATACCTAAGTGGCTTCCCTAACCCTAATTCGAAATTAGGGTTAGGACCATTTTTATAAACACTTGAAACCCTAATCTCTCTCATTTTTTTTCATGTAGGATTATGGGGAGGAGATAGATGAACACATTTTTTTTGTTTTTTGTTGCTATCAAATTTGTACACACAAGTGTACATATGTGAATATTCACACACCTATAGTGTGTCTATTCACACATATACACCATTGTGTATATGACATAGGAAGCTCAAGAATACACTCTCTCTTATAGAGGGCTTCATCTAGAAACCTCAAGAAACATCTCTAGATTTCACCACAACGAGGTGAAGCCATAGAGATCTATGCATTTCTTCTTTTCTTTTTAAATGAACAACATTATTGTTCATTCATTTTTAAATATTACATAGTATAGTTTAGGGATTCTTTGTTTTGGATTAATTTTATCAGTGCTTAGGGTTTTAATGAAAAATAAAATGAAAAGGGCATTTTTTAAGAAGGGTTGGAATTGGCGGCCATGGCCGAGCACAACCTAGCACTTGGCCCCAAGTTTGTGCACAGGTGGGGGAATTGTGGTCGTGGTAATAGCAGTGACCACGACCACTGCTGCGGTCGTGAACGCACGCAGTGATCGTAGTCACTGCCTTGTGTTCACGGTCGCACCAGTGGCTTTGGCCACTACTATGACCTTGGCCACCCACGGTGACCATTCCAGCAGCTCCCGTGAGTGGGAAAGGAAAAGAGAGGGGGGGGTCATGGTTCCCAGCTGGCCCCCCCAAAATATTAATTTTTTTGTATATATTTTTTTAAAACAAAAAAAAATTGATATATATGTATATATTATATGTAATATATTATATATGTATTAATATATATATATATATATATATATATATATATATATATATATATATATATATATATACACATATTATGAAAGGTATATATATATATATTTTAAAAGGAAACTTTACCCTTTAATATAATGGAGCTTACATTCATACTCACTTTGTGCATAAATAAATACTAATGAATTCATTTAGATAAATATACACATTAAAATAGTAAAACTTACAGGAAGTCTGCTAATGACTATTTTACTAATTATAAACCATAGAATTTATTTTAGAATTTTTGGGGAAATTTTGATTATGAAGTTTTAAATTTACTTTCAAATATTTCTTATATTCTGTTTGCATAACTATACTGAATTTCATTAACAACAAATACAAATTTTATAAAAAGGATAAAGACATTTAAAAGTAACAGTCTAATAGATTTCTATTTTAATCCTATTAATCTCAATAATCCAAAATTTTAATAAAATCTGATTCCATGTATTTTATTTCAAAATGGAATTTGGCTATGAACAATTTCATAAACAAAATCATGAAGTAAACTCATATTTCCAGTAAGAAGAAACCTAATGAGGACATTCTCACCCAATTAAGGAAAATCATGACTAGATATATAATAATTTGGAAATACTTTCAAAATTTGAAATCCCTATTTAAGGATTATTTACATACTACAAAATTCTTTTATGTAGAAAATCCAAAAAACTTCCTTATATAATTCAATTTAATTTCCAAGATTAAATACAATTAAGCTCATTTCTTACAATAGGAATTTGTATAATAAATAATCCTAAAATATAAGATTTCAATCCAAAGTTCTAAGGTCCTCAACTTCCATAGATGCAAAACAACTTGAAGACTATCATTTCACCTTTATGCTAACTTGCAAAATAAATTTTCTCTTTCATGACTATGGAGGCTCACCTCCCAGCCAAGGCCATTACATGGCCACCCCCAAGCCAGGGGAAACAAGGATAGATAGGATACAAACATTCAACACACATTCAACATCATGAGACAAAGAACAAACACATTTTTACTCCCATTCCCAAGCTTGCACATAGGATCATAATAGATCAAAAAATGGGTGAAGGTGGAAACATCACTTATGGAGATGCCATACTCAAACCAAAACAAGTACTTACAATCAATAATACATGCCTTCACAAGGCTCATCCCAAACATACTAGCTCATCACATGGAGCATCAATCACATCCCTTATGGCTCCCAAATTACAACTTGAGTAGGTTTCAAGGATGCCCATACATCCAAGCTCTACACATAAGGATTTCCCAACTATGCCATTCACCCCAAGACTCTCTCAAATCCTCCCAAGATGATAATTGTCTTGCACACCCACAATACACTCACAATACAAAGGGAGGAAACAAGAGTAAAATTCATGAAAAAAAAATGAGAACAAAACATTACAATTTCTCACAATAGAATTAACTTCACAAAACATTTACATAAACACTTCCATGGTAGATGAACCTACCTTTTCTAAAAAAAAAAGGATTGCATCATGTGTAGAAGTGTACCTCTTTCCTAGTCTCTTTTTTCCTAATAGAAAAGAATTCCCCCTCTCCTACCCTCATTCCAAAGCAAGGTAGATTTCTTGGTTCTTGCTAACTTGCCACTTGCCCCTAGCTAAGGAATGTAGGGTAATTCAAGACATAGGAGAAGGAACAAACCTAGGAAGCATACCCAATTTTTTCACTTTCAAGGAAGGCTCACTTTGAGAGGCATTTTTGAAGCCTTGGGTGAAGAAAAGGGTAAAAGTTGACCCCTAACCCTATGCACATTCCTTGGGGTACTTAAAACTAACCTTAACTACACCATAGGGCTCTATTTAACCCTTCAAAAATCCAAGTGAAGTTTACATCCAAAAATAGAAAGTGATCACACATGCCTTGGTTTCCCAAACCACTAACCATGCCTAGGGATTCACAACATGACCTAAGGGTGAGGTAGGGTCCACTTTCCTCTTAGGTATGCCAACACATTACACTAGTGTCAAGTGACACCTCACAAAAGGAGTACACATCACATTACTTAATTACACCCATGGCATGCCTAATGGATAATTTATATTTACATTTACATTTACATATTTGATTTTATATCCATTTAAGCACATATTAACATTTACAAAAAAAATCACTCAAGCATTATGTTTACAAAATTAAAATCACATGACAATGAGCTCATTCTCTTCCTAGAGTTGACCTTGGCTTTAAACTATTTTCACATAGATCCATCCTTGCTTCCTTGCATTTAAAACCATGGTCATAATCCTACACACTTGATTTAGATGTCAGTATTCCATGAAATTAGTACATATATAAACATATCAAGAGAGAAACAAGATCTATAACATCTAAATATATTACATAGAGAAATTTCATTTCATGAGTTCATCATAAACATAATCCACATTGTACCCTAAATCTATAAGCATCGAAATGTAAGTTCATTTTCACTTAAATGAGTAACCCTAAATAAATTATAGAATCATTACTTTAGGAATTTCACATCATAACTGTCACATTTTACTAATCCATATGATAATGTAAAAAAATGTAGAATCCCAAATTCATTTGTCTTTCCATAACATAAATTCATTATGAACCTAACATAAGCATGAAGGGGTACATTTAACATCATCATCAATATAGTCAAGTAAAATCATCACAAAATGTCTAATGCTATGAAGTCATAATTAAAAGAGGTCGAGTATAACAAAACAATGTATCATCTGGATAGTCCAAGTATCAAATCAACTATCGAGATAAGATGGGTTAGGGTAGGACCTCACATCCTCCACCCTTAGGCATGAACTTCCTCCTGGAGTTCATCGAACAGATGGGGATATTGATCTCTCATATGTGCTATGTCCTCCCAAGATTCTATGACCTCATCATAGCAATCCCACTAAACCCTAACCTAGTCTAGCTCTCGGCCTCGAAGGACTAGGGTCCTGTGAGCCAATATACAAATGGGATCCAAAGCCAGTTGTTAGTTTGACTCCACCTATGCTCTCTAAAATCATGGCCTGATGCTCAGCTCAGCGGTCATCAACTGTTGCCAATACTTAGTGGGACCTGCCCATGTCACCTACGGTGGGCTCTGAAGCTATCATCATCTAACTACCAACAGGATGACCCATAGGAAAATCTCGAGAAATGTGCCCCATGGAACCACATGTATAATATGGTCGTCTAACCTGGAACTGACTCCCCTGAGTTCTAGACTACTGTTGTCCACCTATCATATCGGATCCACTGAAACTGCCTCTAAATGATTGTGTCTAAGCTCCTTGGTCATGTTAGGGACTCTACTAAGACTGCTACTATTGTTGTGGTGCTCTGGAAGACCTTGATGAGTTCTTCTGATTTCCCTTCCAGTGGGATTTCTAGAAACCAGAAGACTGTGGTGTGAAACTATGGTTCTTTGACTTGTCTCGTGCATCGTGAGACCTATTATGGATCTCCTCAGCAATCATGGCCCTTTCCACAGCATCTCACAAATATTCTAAAGGTACCATCCACACTTTGTTAGCTATAACACAGTTCAACCCATTAATTAAGTGGTTGACCTAAAGTTTCTCATCCTTCATGTAATCTACATAAGAAAGGAGCTCAAGAAACCTACTCTTGTACTGTGCTACTGATAGTCCTCTTTGCTATAAGTCATGAAACTCATTGATGTGATGCTGTCTGAAGTGCTCTGACATATATTGGACTTAGAATCTCTCTAAGAAGGTCTCCCATGTGAGGATATCACTGACAAGGTGAATCTTACACTCCTCCTGCCTCTACCAAGTAGAGGCAATCCCTCTCAGCATGTGAACTACAAATCATGCCTTAAGGTTTTTCTCATATGGACACAACCCAAAACAATGCTCGAGGCTCAAAATATAAGCCTCAGCCTCGGTCCCACCCGTGGATCCTGAAAAGGGTGGTGGTTGTAGTCGAATGAGGACTCTGATATGGTCCCCTATATCATGGGGTACTCTTGGCACTACCATTGGTGGTGGCTCTGGCATGTGTATGGACTTGTCCTCATGATCTACCTTCTCCTCAACCTGTCTAGGAGGAGGAATCCTACTCCACTATCAGGCCACAACTTGCTGGCCTCCTGGAGGCAATCTATCCATAATAATACCAGCTAAATTCTGTAGTGCATTAAGGATATCCTGGTTGGGATTAGGTGGTGGCATAGGAAGGGGCCCCTATTCATCACCCACCCCCTTAGATGCCTACTCTGCACCCTCTACTGCCACACAACCACCTCTGGCTCTGCATCGACATCGGTGAGCATTTTGCGTGACTGGAGGGATCCTACTACCGACTTCACTTCACTAAGGTTTTCCCTAAAAGGATGGACATCTTAGAAAGGATAATAAATGAGCTCTCCTAGCATGACATAATATACATTAATAGAGTCAAAGATGAGAAAGTCTATACTTAGATTTATTAAAATTTAATTAATCGAAACTCTAATGTTTATATAAGTAAATAATTAATTTCCAAAAGTATTACAGATTTCAACATAATTTAGGTTAAGTTGTAATGCTATTTTTATGATGGCCAGTATAGTGGCCACATATATTGGCCTCATAAAAATAACATTATCAAGTTTTAAATTAATGATCTAGTTTTTGAACTTCAGAATGTAATGGGTTTTAAGGTTCCTAGAGTTGAAACTGTGCTCCGATACCAGAATGTAATGCCAAAAATACAAGACAAAACACAACAATTTTTTTTTTAAAGGGTCTCTAAATGACAACTAGATTACTCACCAAGCTCGCTTAATGCGAAGCTTGGGAACATAAAGGCTAGCCACCCAAATGTCACATAGGGAAAGTTACGACATGCGCTGGAGTGCCAACTTCCCTAAATCGACTGACGACATTAGGCGACATAAAATCCCTAACTAGGGATGGCGTAAAAGATTCATTAGGTTGACGGTTAGTTTGAATATCAATCAAGAGGATAATAATTCCCTTAAACAACTTCAAGAGTTGGTTATGTCCTATAAATCTATTTAATAAAAGGGAAAAAGTAAAGGTCATTAATTAATTTAATAAACAACTAAATAATTCCACTTCTTTAATTAATTCATAAGAGCACTCTGTTATATTAAAATATTTAATACTATAAAAATTTCCAAAATATACATCTACTTAACATTTTAATAGTCTAATTTTACATTTACTTATTATTTAAATAACTAAGTTTAAATAATGACCTTAGACAAAAAAATCATTAAAGGGATGAAACGGTCATAATAAAATTAATAATAAAGTTAATAACCCACTTCCTTAATTAAACCATAATTATCCCCATTCCTAATACCCCATCCGTCAATATAATACAAATGGTTTAGATTTCTTAAAAAAAAAAAGATTATATTAAATAGTTTATCCAACACTATCTTCTTAATTAGATTTATCTTTACCCTATGTGTCCAGATGAAATGATTTAATTGAAGCTAGATTAAATGAATATATTTTCAAAAAGAAATCTAATTTGAAAAAAAATAACCTACTAATAAATTATTGACAAGGTCTTAATTAAAAAGGACAGCTAATTTAAAAATAATCCCAATTTAAAAATTAATCAAGCTAGGATCTTGTCCCTATTTTATTAATCTATTATCCACATATAGATGCAATATAATTTAAAGAAATAAGGAAAAATACATAAATAATAATAATAATCACATTAGCTCCACAATTAAATTTCAATAATGTTCAAATCAATAAGATTCAATAGAAACAATTTAGTACTTTAATTTAAAGGCTAATAGTATCTAATTAATTTAATATCATAATACTCAACTCTCCGAGATTATTTTAAAACTATAAGATTTTTTAGAAATTAAATATCATTGTGTCACAAAGGCCTCTTGACATAACTAATAATAAAAAATCTCTCTTTTTTTTAAAAGACATTATATGCTCTCAAAAGCAAATAAAAAGAAACAAGACTATAGAAATTAATTAATAAAAGTTCAGCATACCTAAGTGGCTTCCCTTACCCTAATTCAAAATTAGGGTTGGGACCACTTTTATAAACACTTGAAACCCTAATAGCTCTCTTTTTTTTTTCATTCAGAATTCTGGGGAGGAGATATATGAACACATTTTTTTTTGTTTCTTGTTGCTATCAGATATGTACACACAAGTGTACATATGTGAATATACACACACCTATGGTGTGTATATTCACACATATACACCATTGTGTATATGACACAAGAATCTCAAGAATACACTCTCTCCTACAGATGGCTTCATCCAGAAACCTCAAGAAACATCTCTAGATTTCACCACAACGAGGTGAAGCCATAGAGATCTATGCATTTCTTCTTTTCTTTTTAAATGAACAACATTACTGTTCATTCATTTTTAAATATTACATAGCATAGTTTAGGGTTTGTTTATTTTGGATTAATTTTATTAGTGCTTAGGGTTTTAATGAAAAATAAAATGAAAAGGGAATTTTTTTGAGAAGGGATGGAACCGGCGGCCATGGCTGAGCATAGCCTAGCTCTCAGCCCCAAGTTTGTGCATAGGTGGGGAAACTATGGTCACGGTCATAGCAGTGACCACGACTACTGTTGCGGTCATGAATGCATGTAGTGACCACAATCATTGTTGTGTGTTCACGACCGCACTAGTGGCTTTGGCCACTGCTACGACTGTGGCCACCCACGATGACCACGCCAGCAGCTCCCGCAAGTGGGAAAGGAAAAGAGAGGGGGGGTCTCGGCTCCCAGTCGACCCCCCAAAATATTTTTTTTTATATATATTTTTTGAAACAAAAAAAATATTATATATATATATTATATGTAGTATATTATATATGTATTAATATATAAATATATATGTTACTATATATATTTATATATCACAATATAAATATATATATATATATATATATATATATATATATAGATATATATATATATATATATATATATATATATATATATATATATATATATATATATATATATATATATATATATATAAATATATATAGTAACATATATATTTATATATTAATACACACATATATATATTATGAAAGGTATATTTTTTTTAAAAACAAGGAAACTTTACCCTTTAATATATATAATATATATACTACCTTTCATAATTATATATATATATATATATATATATATATATATATATATATATATATATATATAATCTTTTTTATTTTTATTTTAACAGTTTACAAAAAAAATATAATGGAGCTTACATTCATTCTCATTCCGTGCATAAATAAATACTAAGGAATTCATTTAGATAAATATACACATTAAAATACTAAAACTTACAGGAAGTCTGCTAATGAGTATTTTACTAATTATAAACCATAGAATTTATTTTAGAATTTTTGGGGAAATTTTGATTATGGAGTTTTAAATTTACTTTCAAATATTTCTGATATTCTGTTTGCATAACTATACTGAATTCCATTAACAACAAATACAAATTTTATAAAAAGGATAAAGACGTTTAAAAGTAACAGTCTAATAGATTTCTATTTTAATCCTATTAATCTCAATAATCCAAAATTTTAATAAAATCTGATTCCTTGTATTTTATTTCAAAATGGAATTTGGCTAAGAACAATTTCATAAACAGAATCATGAAGTAAACTCATATTTCCAGTAAGAAGAAACCTAATGAGGACATTCTCATCCAATTAAGGAAAATCATGACTAGATATATAATAATTTGGAAATACTTTCAAAATCTGAAATCCCTATTTAAGGAATATTTACATACTACAAAATTCTTTTATGTAGAAAATCCACAAAACTTCCTTATAAAATTCAATTTAATTTCCAAGATTAAATACAATTAAGCTCATTTTTTACAAAAGAAATTTGTATAATAAATAATCCTGAAATAAAAGATTTCAACCCAAAGTTCTAAGGTCCTCAACTTCCATAGATGCAAAACAACTTGAAGACTATCATTTCACCCTTATGCTAACCTGCAAAATAAATTTTCTCTTTCATGACCATGGAGGCTCACCTCCCAGCCAAGGCCATTACATGGCCACCCCTTAGCTAGGGGAAACAAGGATAGATAGGATACAAACATTCAACACACATTCAACATCATGAGACAAAGAACAAACACATTTTTACTCTCATTCCCAAGCTTGCACATAGGATCATAATAGATCCAAAAATGGGTGAAGGTGGAAACATCACTTATGGACATTCTATACTCAAACCAAAAAAAGTACATACAATCAATAATACATGCCTTCATAAGGCTCATCCCAAACATACTAGCTCATCACATGGAGCATCAATAACATCCTTTATGGCCCCCAAATTACAACTTAAGTAGCCTTCAAGGATGCCCATCCATCCAAGCTCTACACATAAGGATTTTGCAACTATGCCCTTCACCCCAAGACTCTCTCAAATCCTCCCAAGAATGAGAATTGTCTTGCACACCCACAACACACTCACAATACAAAGGGAGGAAACAAGAGTAAAATTCATGAAAATAAAATGAGAACAAAACATTACAATTTCTCACATAGAATTAACTTCAAAAAACATTTAGATAAACACTTCCATGGTAGATGAACCTACCTTTCCTCCAAGCTATGGAAATGGTGAACTTGATGAAGTTCTTTCCTCTCCTAGCTTTGCTTCTCCTTCTCTAGCCTCTAGATCTCTCAAGGTCCCTCCTAAAAAAACAAAACAAAAGACTGCATCATATGTAGAAGTGTATCTCTTTCCTAGTCTCTTTTTCCCTAATAGAAAAACATTCCCTCTCTCCTACCCTCATTCCAAAGCAAGGTAGATTTCTTGGTTCTTTCTAACTTGCCACTTGCCCCTAGCTAAGGAATGGAAGGTAATTCAAGACATAGGGGAAGGAACAAACCTAGGAAGCATACCCAATTTCATCACTTTCAAGAAAGGCTCACTTTGAGAGGCATTTTGGAAGCCTTGGGTGAATAAAAGGGTAAAATTTGACCCCTAACCCTATGCACATTCCTTAGGGTACTTAAAACTAATCCTAACTACACCATAGGGCTCTATTTAACCCTTCAAAAACCGAAGTGAAGTTTACATCGGAAAATGGAAAGTGATGACACATGCCTTGGTTTCCCAAACCACTAACCATGCCTAGGGATTCACAAGATGACTTAAGGGTGAGGTAGATTCCACTTTCCACTTAGGCATGCCAACACATTACACTAGTGTCAAGTGACACTGCACAAAATGAGTACACAACACATTACTTAATTACACACATGACATGCCTAATGGATAATTTACATTTACATTTACACATTTGATTTTACATCTATTTAAGCACATATTAACATTTACAACAACAATCACTCAAGCATTATGTTTACAAAATTAAAATCACATGACAATGAGGTCATTCTCTTCCTAGAGTCGACCTTAACCTTAAACTATTTTCACATAGATCCATCCTTGTTTTCCCACTTTTAAAACCATGGTCATAATCCTGCACACTCAATTCAGATGTCATTATTTCATGAAATCAATGTACATATAAACATATCAAGAGAGAAACATGATCTATAACAACATCTAAATATATTACATAGAGAAACTACATTTCATGAGTTCATCATAAACATAATCCATATTGTACCCTAATTCTATAAGCATCAAAATGTAAGTTCATTTTCACTTAAACAAGTAACCCTAAATCAATTGTAGAATCATTACTTTAGGAATTTCACATCACAACTATCACATTTTACTAATCCATATGATAACGTAACAAAATTCAAAATCTTGAATTCATTTGTCTTTCCATAACATTAAGTCAGTATGAACCTAACATAAGTATGAAGGGGTACATCTAACATCATCATCAATATAGTCAAGTAAAATCATCACAAAATGTCTAATGCTATGAAGTCATAATCAAAATAGGTCTAGTATCACAAAACAATGTATCATATAGATAGTCCAAGTATCAAATCAACTACCGAGCTAAGATGGGTCAGGGTAGGACCTCACAACAACCATACTAGTGGATTTGAAAGAAAATAATTTGGAATAAATTATGAATAAGATAAAGATTTTTTGTTGTTCTTTTGAGAGTAAAAATCCCTCCCCAAGTCCATCATTCTTAGGTGGCATGAATGTCCTCCTACTTGGTTTAACAAATATGAAATTGCACTGGGGAGGGGGGTCAAGACATCAAGTTAGATACTCGTGGATCCCATTTTATGTACAACCAAACCTCAATAAATGTGGAATTAGATCAGAGTTAAAATTGATAAGAAACTAAATAAATGGGATAGACACTATTTGTATTTAGCTATAAGGTACCAAGTTTGTCAGAAGATTATTTTATCATATAATAATTATTACACTTTCACTTGGCTATTTAGCTAATATGAATTCAATCACTTGCAAAAGCATATTAGAAACTACCTTTGGTCAGATGGTAAGGGAGAAATGAAGAGACATGAAGTGAAATGGAAATGGTTTACAATGAGTAAATCCAAGGAGTGGATAAGGATAAAGGACCTTAGGATACAACGTGTTACCCTTGTAGTTAAATGGGTATCTAGAGCTCTACAAGGTAATAAACCATGGAAAATTTTGATCATAAATAATATTAGTAGTGTATTAGTAGAGCTCTTCCATATAAAGGCTTGGAATGAAAGGGTCTTCACCTCTGTGATCTCATTATTGGTCTGATTCCGTTTAAAGTGGTTGATTTATATATTTTCAAATTAATTTGGAGAGGATGGGATTAGGTGATACACTTGATCTCTCATAATAGAATTGTCAGTAATAACGATAAAGTAAGTGGGGAAAGGTCTATTTAGTGGAACCTAAAACAAAAGGAAAAAACCCTTTCCCTATTGCAAGCATGCTCAAGTAGATGTTGAGTAGAAAAATGGATCAAACAATTGGAGGATATTATTAAACTTATGGGAAAATTATGGAATGGGAGGAACTTAGAGCTGACTTCAACATTCCACAAGATTAGTGGAGAACTTACTCCATCTCAAGGGAGGCTTGCACGTCTCTCTCCCTTCCTAAGCAATACAATTATGATGATACTAGATTTATATCCTTCCAATGGATTGATGAAACCCCTCTCCATTGCATTAGGCCAAAACCCTTTACTCTTTCCTAGAAGACAATGAGAATATCTTCCAGCACATCAACCTCTACTGAGGTTTGAACCATGACTTTGTTGTGTGGAGAAAAATTGTTAGCATTATCTAGGATAGTTTGGTGGTGCTGGAATGTGATGTTTTGGAGTACTAGGAATCACTTAAGGGTTGTCATTTATGGAAACACTTATGTTAGAAGTGATCACATGTTGTGGAGATTGCAACTAGAGTTTTAGTCATGAAAATGACTAAGTACAGAATCGGGATAACATGGTACAGTGGCACAGTTTTGGTCAACGATGAAGACATATAAGGTATTATGGCTTGTGAAGTTAACTGGAGGTATTTTGGGATATACACATGCTTCAGTTAAGATCACATAAGTTTTGGTTACCAAATTTTTGAGATACAATGTAACAACGTATATGAATAGTTGTGAAGATTAAGGAAAGTATAATGGATATGGTAACGTGCTAAGACAATTAAATAAAGTATATTGTCGACTCTTTGGTAATATAAGAGCGCCAACTCCAGTATATCATTTGCATGAGTTTATATTATGTTTTGTATGGTAATTATGAAGCCGTCTGGAAGGCTGATTTTGTATAAGTATAGATTGGTTTTGTGAAAGCGAAGAATGGTAATGATTATAATAATGGAGTAAGTTTGTGAATGTAAGAGTAGAGATCAGATGTGATATTAGTAAGAGGCCGAGTTACAATTGGAACTATCTAAGCAAGATAAGTACTTGTATTGTTCCCCTTTGAGAACTACTTTTGAAGACAAGTATTGATTGTAAGAGCAGTGTGCTCACCACATTTAACCAAGTGTTTATATACCCCTAACAGGATTTTGTATTCCTCTAACAAGGAAATGTACTATGTAACAATCATCTCCTAACAGGGATATTATACTTTAGTACATATTTGTGGGTACCATCCCACCGGGGTTTTCCCTTTGGCCAGGGTTTCCTCGAGAACAAATCATGGTGTCATGAGTAATGTGTTATGCTTATATGTTCTTTTCATTTCTGCATTACTTTGGATTGTTTGTAATTGTTTAAAGTTGAAATCAAAGTTTTGTAATATTGATTCATCCCCCCTCTCAGTATTACTTGATCCTAACAATTGGTATCAGAGCTATTGGCCCTTTGAGAGAAAGCTTAACAACTTAAGGGAGATAAGAATGGATTTAGAAGATTTACAAGTGAACTTTGAAGTTGCACTTGAAGATCTAGATAAGATGAAAGTTGAGAATGGCGAACTAAAATTCAAATTAAGAAGAGCAGAAGGTTTCATGAGGAAAATTAAAGAACAACTTGAGATAGTAAAAAATCAGAGACAAGACGTTATGGAGAAAAGAAAAGAAGGTTCATACAATGATACATCAGACAAAGTAAAGAAGTTGGAGCATGAAAAGGAACAAATCAATCTCTTGATGATCAAGGAGATTCAACATGAAAAGGATGAAAAAAAAAGTTGAAGAGTCACTAAAGGAAGCTAAATTGAAGATAGGAAAAATGAAGACCAAACTTGACCATTGCAAGGATAAATATCAAGAATTAGATAAATATAATCTAATTATTAAATGTGAACTCACTCAAGCCAAACTACACATTGAGAAGTTACACATGAGCAATGACAAGAGTGATGAACAAAGAATAGGACAAAAATCTAAAGGAGACATAAGTGGATCCAATAAAGCTAAAAGTTCAAAAACTCAAGAAGAACCAAAAGAAGCCAAGAATGAGGAAAGACCTACTCCTGAAGAAAGGCCTACAAATGAAGAACCTAGAGAATAGTTCAAACCTTTTAGAGGTAGATGCTTCAGATGCAACAAAATTGGACAGATGAAAAGAGATTGCAGAAGTAAAGGTAACTCTAAGCCCTTTACCAACTATTTTTTTAATTTATATGAGTATGGACACAAGAAGGCAGATTGTGCTAAGCACACTGCTCTTACAGTCAATATTTATTTGTTACAAATGTAGCAATCTAGGTCACATTGCAAAGTTTTGTAGATACAATGGAGATGACAACAGAAGAGGACCAAAGAGATCTAGTGAACCAGAAGGACCACCACATGTGGTCATAAGGAAGAATATTAGTGACAGTGGTAAAAGCCTAAATGATTACATGAATGAATACAAAAAATCAGAGGATGAGAAGATATGGCAAGTAAAAGTTCTAAATAAGGTAGTGGTTCATGGAGAGATAGCTGATGATGATGTGTCTTTGCATGATGAGTTCTTTGAGTTATCAAACTAGAAGGCCTCATGGCCTTATGGGGAGCATTGGAGGTAGTTAACATAAATTATCCAGCCCCTATATAAGTGGAGTAAGCTCATGCGATCTTAGATGTGATATGTACAAATGTTGTGGAGTTTGTGGATGAGATCGCAGTACTTGAAGATTCATCTTTTGTATTCCCAAGTTTTGCATTGACTAGACAACATGCGAAGTTGAGCTACCTATGTTTAATGCACACACTCAACTTGCGATGGATAAAAGACTTGAAATAATTCATTCCTACACCATTTGTTGATCAACAACTAAGGAGAGCATAAGTGTGAAAGCAGAGCAGTGATATAGCAAAGAGATTTTGTGTTCGCATGAAGCCAAACATCGGATTCGTGTGCGTTTAAGGTATTTAGACTTAATCTCTTTGGGAAGTCATGGATGCACTAGTAGTTTATGATGTTATAGACAAATCTAGATACAAATTCAAAAGGAATCCATTCAAATCCTATGAGGATGATCCGGAAGGGGTGTTCTCTCGAACCCTCGTAGGTGTACTACACATAGAGGATATTAGGGCATACATACACTATAAGTATGAGATTATTAGGGAGGTTAACATCTTCTATGAGTTGAACAATATGATAGAAGTAAATGGGTCCTTGGCAAAAGAATTCAAACATCTAAAAGATCTGTCAATACTCAAGTTAACCCAACTCATTGAATTCATAGAAGTCGAATGGTTCAAGATCATTCTGAGTAGAGTTCATGATTAGTTCTTATGGATAGGTGATTAACCTATTAACATATGTACTCAGTTGATCCATGATATCACAGGCCTTGACAATGACAGAGCCCTACCTGTTAGTGAGAAGAACCTTTAGAAAAGAAGCTAAAACCCTAACACACTCTAAATGGGATAAGAGGGCAATGACAATAAATGATGTATATTTACAAGATGTCAAATTGGTAGCAATGCTGATTGGCTATAAGTTGTTTTAAAGTTCTAGACTTAGTTTTGTATTAGCTAGAGTTATAATGATGACATACATAATGGTTAAAGAAAAAAAGAAATACAACCTTTGTGAAATAATAGCTCAACAATTCATTGAGAATATAAAATTTATAAAGAAGGAAAAATATAAAGCTTTTAGGTTTGGTTCATTGCTAGTTCACATGTACATTCATGTCATTCACAACTTTCCTGGTATGCATCTTAGAGCATGGAAAGATAATGAACCCACTAGTCTACAAATCTTAGAATACTATAGAAGACAGAAAAATGATTGGATTGATGGAGAATTGTTTGGCATGATTAAGATTATGTAGAGGCAGATGAAAGAAAGGTATAGGATTCTAGAAAACTTGGTAGAAAAATATGAGGACACTATCTATTTCATGGTTGAAATTGATTGTGTCTGCTTTGAGGCAATTGAGCCAAGAACCAAGTGGTGCTATCCTATGGGATATGAGGTAAGTGCCGAAGTACTAACTATGAAAGTAGAGAATGTACTAGAAACAGAGAAGGATCCTACCCAAGAAAGATGGGGTACATATAGAGAAAAATATGAGAAAGTCAGAGAAGAGCAAGAAAAGGTGACAAGGAAAAGAAAGGTCAGCAAGATTGTTGAAGAAATTACTGCGAAGGTAGGAATCACAAAGAAGCAGTATCTAGACCTGAAAAATCAAATGGAGGCATCTTCTAGCATTGCCACAGATGCACCCATTCCATTGAAGACAAAAAAGGCAATAGTTCCTATTGATAGCATTGTGGACTTGTCAGCCTCTCAAGAGGAAGAAACACCAGAAGTTGTAGCTATAGTTGTTCCTAGAAGATCAACAAGGTCAGTTAAGAAGGTTAGCCCAAAGGAAAGAGAGACAGAGGTAAAGAGGAAGAAAAAGGAAGAGAAGGTAATGGAGAAAGAGGAAGAGAAAACAACTCAAAATAATCCACAAACCTTGTGGAAAATAGACATGAAATCACTACAGAAAAGAGTTATCAATGATGGAAATTTGTTAACAATAAACATATACTATGAAAGATATGACTTAGAGGATCAAGCAGTCATTGAAGATACTATGATTGAGCATCTACTGGTCTTTAAGAAGAATTTGCTAGAAATTGAAGGAAGTATTCCCAAAGACCTACATGGAAAATTGGAAATTAGGAAACAGTTAACACACTCGGAGGATGAGAACATTAGAAATAAAACAATTGATGATATGTTGCCAGTTGTGTCAATTCAGGAAAGGGAAAGAATTATAAAAGCACTAAAACCCTTATTGAGGACAAAGGTCAGACTAGTCAAGATTATGGCTAGGAAGTATGATGAGGTGATTGAAGACACCCAAAAAGCATTGGACCAAATTTTAATGTTTGACATGCCTAAGAAAGTTTCACCTCCCAAAGTCTCTAAACCAGTATCCTTGGGTTCAGGAGAAAGTTCCAAGGCAGTAGATGAAAGTGCTCAAGTTAGCATGCAACCAGATTTCTTTGTCACTGGTGTGCCTGTTAGCTTTGACACTTCACAGGATGTAAATGATCCATTTATGGACAATGTGGACAATGTGATGGAGGTTGAGGATTAGGAACAAATAGAGGAAGGAAAATCAGAAGAGAAACAAGAAGAAAAAGCACAGGAGAAAGAACTACAACAAGAAGAAAAGAAAGAAAGACAACCAAAATTAGAAAAAGTTGATGAGGTCAGACTGGACACACCCCTATTGTTGACAAGTATGGCCAAACCAGTCAGTTTTGATGTAGATAGCATGGATGAAGATGAACTAATGAGACTTTCAATTATGGGTTTTGCTAAAGCCAAGGAGAGATCAGTTCAGAAAGGAGACAAGAGAGCTAAGATAATGGTTAGGGTTGTAGAAACAGTAAACAAGCTACTCCCCTCACCGGTTATCATAAAAGAGAAGGATGAGGTTGAGAACCTTGGTACAGTATTGGATAGCTTTGATAGTCATTTTGACTCATTACTAAAAACAACAGAGGAGAAGGCTGAAAATAACTTCTTGGAAAAGAAGTTGAGCGAAGTTCATAAGTCCATTTCATGGGACTTAGGCATTCTTAAGGCTACCACTCTGAAAGCCAAGAGTTGTGTAGCACAAGGCATGAAAATATATAGCTATTGCATAAATCCCTATAGACATTTGAAGAATGTTGAGGAGGCCATAGCTAAAGATAGGGCTATCCTTGACAATATAATGGACAATTGTGAATCATCTTCACAGACTATGGGAGAGGTAGATAAGGAGACATCCAGGCTACTAGAGAAAATAGGAGTACTAGAAATGGAGAAAGGGAGAGTTGCAGACAGATTTGGCTCATTGAGAAGCCTATTGACTCTTAAGCTCTCAATATTGGAGACTCATCTCTCTAAGATGATAAAGGTTGAAATCTCAATGTCAATATCTACTCTCACTGAGCTTAAGGCAGCAGAGACAACGTCATATGCACTAAATGGATTAATCCATGTTAGTGAACTGTTGATAAGTTCATGGAATGAAGAAGCTAAGACCTTGGAAATCTCCTTCCAAGATGTCTTAAATCTGGTGAGTAAGCACTAAACCATTTGTGCTTAAGTCCTACAATTTTGTGTATACCTTTTCCATTGATGTCAAAGGGAGAGGAAGAAAAAGGAAAAATGAATGAGGAAGATAAAAAGATATGTAGAATTGTATATAGAAAAGAAAAAAGTTGTAGAAAAGAAACAAAAAAATAGAGATAAAGAAAAGAGAAAGAAAGTTGTATTGTAACACTTAGTCATTTTTCTAAGTGTTACCATCAATGCCAAAGGGAGAGGTTGTTGGCATGTGATGTTTTGGAGTACTAGGAATCACTTAAGGGTTGTCATTTATGGCAACACTTATGTTAGAAGTGATCGCATGTTGTAGAGATTGCAACCAGAGTTTCAGTCATTAAAATGACTAAGTACAAAATCAAAATAATAGGGTACAGTGGCACATTTTTGGTCAGCAATGAAGACATATAAGGTATTATGGCTTGCAAAGTTAATTGGGGGTATTTTTGGATATACACATGCTCCAGTTAAGATCGCATAAGTTTTGGTTACCAGATTTGTGAGTTATAGTGTTCAGAAGGTATGCAAAGATAGTAAAACAATGTAACAAGGTATATGAACATTTGCGAATATTAAGGAAAGTATAATAGATATGGTAATGTGATAAGACAAGAAAATAAAGTATATTTCCAACTCTTTGGTAATATAAGAGCGCCGACTCCATGTATATCATTTGCATGAGTTTATATATTATGTTTTGTATGGTAATTATGAAGCCGACTGGAAGGTTGATTTTGTATAAGTATAGATTGGTTTTGTGAAAGAGAAGAATGGTAATGATTATAATGATGGGGTAAGTTTGTGAATGTAAGAGCAGAGATCAAATGTGAGATCAGTAAGAGGCCGAGCTACAATTGGAACCATCTAAGCAAGATAAGTGCTTGTATTGTTCCCCTTTGAGAACTACTTTTGAAGACAAGTATTGATTGTAAGAGCAGTGTGCTCACCACCTTTAACCAGGTTTTTTGTATACCCCTAACATGGTTTTGTATTCCTCTAACAAGGAAATGTAGTATGTAATAATCAGCTCCTAACAGAGCTAGATCTCCTAACAGGGATATTATACTTTAGTACATATTTGTGGGTACCATCCCCACCGGGGTTTTCCCTTTGGCTAGGGTTTCTTGGAGAACAAATCATGGTGTCATGAGTGATCTGTTATGATTATATGTTCTTTTCATTTCTGCATTACTTTGGATTGTTTGTAATTGTTTAAAGTTGAAATCAAAGTTCTTTAATACTAATTCACCCCCCCTCTCAGTATTACCTAATCCTAATAGGTGGAACCAAAGAAGAAATATTTTTGGTAGATTTTGACTCTCCATAGGATTCCTCTCAAGCATCCAAGTGGAGACTTTAGCCTTTACACCATTTGTCGTACCCTTGAGAATTTGTTTCACTTATTTTTCATTGTATGTTTGCAAAAGAAATTTGGGGGTTATTTGGCTTTTCCATCAATGAGAACATTTCTATTTTTTAGGTAGTGCTTGGTTATATCCCCGACCTTAGGAATAATTTCAAGGTATTTTTGTCTTGTATTTTAGTAGAAATTCTATGGATTATATGGAACCTTAGAAATGACAATATTTTCAGTAGCATACCTAGAATTCTTATTGAGTCTTTGAGGAGACTCATATTTTATGACATTTCTATGTAGGTTACTATTACTACGAGACTTTATACAAAGAAATTTGAGGACCTATTGTAGGATGGATGTCAAGAGTTTTTAGAACTGAGATTTCACACAGTTATGCATGGGGGAGATTCTTAGAGGAAAGGACACCCTTTGAGTTAGCATTGCATAACTTTATGACAAAGATTACACTTCAAAGAGAGAGGATTCTTGAAGCAACAATTCCTATTGTTGCCATACCACTTGAAGCTGCTTTTGGTGCAGATCCCATCCTAGTTGTTGTTAGAATGGAACATCCTTACACCCAAAAGATACAAGATGGAAAATAACTCAAGCAGGTGGAAGGATCCGTAGGGTGGGTGGCTTGGGTTGAGAGGATAGGTGATGAAAATAACCCAAATGGAGTTTATTAGAGATAGTTCCCTTTTCAGACTCACTGCAGGAACAACAAAGATATATTTAAATATTTGTCTAGTTTTTGATATATACTAATCTAGATGTTAGTTTCTGAGTATCAGACCTTGCTAACAGATGTATGCCTATTTTTTGTATTTATTAGATTGTTAAAAAATGATCATATGATGTAACATTTTTTTGTTATAGTCCCATGACTAGAACAATTCATATGTAATTTGATTCTATTCTATACTCAATTCAATTTATCCCAAGTAGACCTTTCAAAATTTCACATTCAAATAAACATATTACCTCATTCCAATTTCATAATTATAATATGACTAATTATACAAATATAAAACTCATAAAAAATATTTTTACAATGGAAGAATTTAAGAAATCATTAAAGTTCATAATTAACTAAATAGTCCTCATAAATTAAGAACAATCCTACATGGTATGTCATTATCAATTGATTACATTAAAGTATGAAATACAAATATTTTTAATCCATGTGAAATTTTATGATTGTTCAAAACCTAAGACAATAATTTATATTCCTAAACAACCAAATTTCATACAATATCAACACTTATTCTATATCACAATTCTCAAAACTAAACACCTTTAATATCTTTTTATTTAATTTTAAAAAAAATATCACATATAATCAATTTCAAACTCATAGTCACACCATTCGCTTAAATTAATTGTACTTAATTACAAATGCTATTTAAATTAATCTTTAAATCCATCCATATAAAACAAATAATAAACATTGAAATAAAATTAAATAACAAGTCGTTCCTTGGTATGGATTGCATATTGACTTATATTATAATAATAATATACATGCAAACTTTTCCAAGTCAATTGCATTATAATATACAACCAAGCTCCTCCAAGAAAATTACTATCAACAAATGTCAATTGCATTGTGTTCAACAAATTTCAAGCACCTCAAATTTGCTAGGCAGGGTCTTTTTTTGGAGTTGCAATACATCTGCATAAATTGAAGTTATTCAAGTTTTTATTATAGATTCTTATGAGTAAATTATAAAATAGAGTGAGATTAATATTTGGGTTCTTGCATCAATCCATCTTTAATTATAAATGTGAACAATATCCTCCTTTTAAGCTGGCAGTTATTTCTTTTGGTTGAAATTCGATCTTATCAATAAGCTCTGCTACATTCATGGCAATCTGCTCCAATAGCTCTCCCTGATCTCTGTAATACATACAATAAACATCTAGACGTAAACACATAAATAAGATAAAAAACTTTCATTCAAAGACATAAATAAATCCTAACAGAAATTAAAATTAGATTAAGTTACACACTCGAAAAAAAAAGGAATGAAAAGAGAATTACCCTGTAAAAATATAACCCTTTATATATGAGACCTTATAAAGCGCTCTCTTCCATTCTTCAAGGGTATGTGACTCAAGATTTCCAGTGTGGTTATGCATTTGAAAGGCTTGAGCATATAAACTGTCCCCATCTTTCATTCTAAGCTCCGAAGGCTGAACTCCACAGAATACTGGTATAATAGGAGCCCCTGTTTTGAGGATCAGCTCCAGCTCTTTCAAGCACCAAACTGACTCTGCATAATTAGCAGAAAAGATGACAAGATGCACATTTGATGAATAAATAGCTTCTTCTATTGCTTGAGGTATGCTTTCGCCAACTTGAATTGAATTTTTGTCGAGAAACACTTTGAATCCCTTGTTGTTAAGATTGTGAAAGATGAGGCTGGCCACAGTTTCTTTCACATCTGCTCCACGATGGTTGAGAAATACATCATATCTTTTAATCAATGAAGAATGGTCCTTATTTTCAGTCAGAGAAGGGTAGAAATGGGGAAGCAGAACACAGTTGGGATTGTAGTTAGCATATATAGAGGCCTGGTTATTCTGAGTGGGAGCAAAAAAGAGAGATAAAGGCAGAGCGCATTGGGGATTATTGAAAGAATAGATTGAGCAGAGAGTGGGGCAATACACATTTGAGATAAGTGCAGCAATGCACAGAGGATTCATTATCATTTCCATGCCAGCAAAGTAGAAAATAGGCAGAGCACATTTGGTGAACTAAGTGTGTAAATGTATTACAACTATATAGAATGTATATCATTATTGAAAAAATCTCTGTGGGAGCGACATTGAACAAGGTCTAGATCTTGACAACTAAGTAAGGATAGTGGAAGCTGGGCATTAGAAGCTGCTACTCTCTATTTGGAAAAAACGGGGAAGCGAAGATTCAGGTAGATTTTTAAGAAATCAAAGAATCCTCTTCAGCAGCGATGGTTGGGAAAAAAACAAAGAATGGAGAATGTTCCAATCCTATAAATTTCAAAGTCCCGTATCAAACAAAATACCTTTCATATTCATTGATATATTTTAATCCCTCCTTTATAGTTGTACTTAAGCATTTTTGGACTAGAAATAATTATTTTGTCGTATTTATAATTGAAAAGGAAAGATTCTTTCTTAGTTACTGTAGGCTAAATATATTATATGTGACCAAACAACCACTAACAATCAATATTTAATGAAAAAGTCTCTGGCCTCCATTTCTGCGAAATTCTGTGCTAGTTAAATGCTACCAAAAAGCATAGATGACGATGGTAGGTAATTACTGATTCAGGCAAATACTAGACAGGCCAATATACATCCTCTTCCTTCCTCTCTTGTCTTGTTCATCATTTCAACTACTTCTCCTTACTCTATTGTTACTCCTTCCTCTATTGTTACTCCTCCCTCTTTTGTTGCACTCCACAACAAGTCTAAATAATTAGTGCGGGCTAAATAATTAGATGCAATGAAACAATCAATTTGGATGATGGTAGCAGAAGATCAGATTTGATGCCTCCATTTCTGCGAAATTCTGTGCTAGTTAAATGCGACCGAAAAGCATAGATGAGGGTGGTAGGTACTTACTGATTCAGGCAAATACTAGACAGGCCAATATACATCCACTTCATTCCTCTCTTGTCTTGTTCATCATTTCAACTACTTCTCCTCAAACACTGTAATGGATCAAAAGAAAATCAAACATTATAATGGGATATAAATCTGGGTGGGGACGAGATCCATTTCTTTTCACGTGAACTCATTCTCCCCACCCAATGAGAATACGAATGCCAAATATTGACTGTCATTTCTTCCATTTTGTGTCCAAATTCTACGCTTTCGATTTGAATTGAAGATTTGTTCCCTTTTCTGATAGCTGTGAATACCAGGCGTGGATAACAAAAGAAGATTATTCAAGATATGGGTGTACAATTTCGACTACATTCATTCATCAGCTATTCAAAGTATGAATGCTAACGTACTTGTATTGCTTACAATTACATCTCAACATCGAATTTTAACTATTTGATCGATTGAATTTTGCCATCTCTTTCTTTCAAAATTGATTTTGGAATGTGAAAGATTTATTTGATATATTAAATCTTTTGGATTTTGATGGTAGAGATTGTAGCGTGGCACGGCAAAAGTAGAATAAACGACAAATTAACAAATGCTGGTACAACATTAATGTTCACACGGTTAAGTTTAGAACAAACAAAAGAAAGTCAGTCACAAGACATTGCGAGATATATCACTGGGGTGTGAGCGTCATGATAATTATTATTTTTAAAATATTTTATTGGGTCTAAGGGATTTAGGGAGGCTCCCACCTAGAAGCACCCCCCCTTCTTTATCTTTATTTTATGTTTGTGTTATGGAAAAATTGAAATAATCAGAGTAAGTCAGGGAAACTTCTTAGAATTTGAACATCCAATAAATTGATTATCACAATTCTAGGGAGAGGTAGAATGAGAGCACAAAGCAAGAGTGTAGGTGTGGGAGTTGAGACTAATCACAAATAGTCATGACCTTAGATCTTTGTGTATGAGAAGTACAATAAAATATCTTGGTTATCATGAGTAAAATGGTTTTGTCCATGTCAATTGTCATGTGGAAGAGAATAATCATTTCTAGAGGCTATTTTTCATAGAATGGAAGTACCTATGCAAAGGATAAATTAATATTTCCGCAATAATCAAGAAGCGCTTGCAAATGTGTTTCTTCAACTACAACTTTGTTCACTTGCACCGAAATATACATGAGCATAGTAGAACATAAGATAGCCTTAGCATATACCAAAGAGCCAATTGCGATACATTAACTAAAGATAGAACAAAACTCATGTCTTTCCAAATGCTAAAAATAATTTTTATCCCAAAATCATGCTAAATATATGTAAACTTTGTGGAAATTTTGAGTCAATCGCCCAAACATGGTCGGATGCCATGAAAAAGGTTCGAAATAAAAAATGATTGAAAAAATCATCAAATATAGCATGGTCTATGAAGGTTTCACTTTGATCTATCCAACTAAAAAATATACTTGAGGGTCTCTTGTTGAGAACAAAATAGGCAAAGGGGATCCCTAACATCAAAATAAGGTAATCTAGCATCAATAGGGAAGCCTTGGTAAAAAAAACTCTATTGAAATGAGCCAACTTTGACTCATGAGTAATCAACCAAATAATATAAAACCTAGGGCTTGGTGAAGACTAAATAAGTTGTCTCTAGTTCAATTTTGGCACCACATAGTGTGGAAAGAACCAAGCTTAACCTTTACGTGACATGTAGTAGCAAAATGACAAATTAAGATTTCATTTCCAATCTTTCAACCAAATTTTGAAGGTTTTAATCCCAATATTATCCATCACATTGGACTCAAACACTAAATGAATAATTATTTGGGGTGATCCCACAATACTGGGTTACACATTTTTGCACATTCTATTTTTTACTGAAATCACACATTTTTAACAAAATATAATGATTTAAGCCTTGAGAGGCCTCATTTGATGTGATTAATTGGAGAGAGCTAAATCAAACTCTCTTTGATAGAAACTCTCTACTTTTTTAAAAAATAATTACAATGGGATCTCCTTCACACCTATCAAAATGTTGACAAAAAAATCACTTTGACATTAGTTTTTAGGGGATCAAATGAATTTGTTTAGAAATTTTTCTTTGTAAATATTTAGTTCTTTGTAACTATTTTTTTCTTCTCGTGCAAGGGTGTGTCGTGGCTGGCTTTTGGTGGAGCAGACAAGGGCAGTTTGCTGCTCTACATTGCTGTGGGCAGCTTGCGAGTGTGGCACGCAGGTGATGTCGTGACCTCAGGGCTCGACTGGCACTTTCTTCTTGCGGTGACTGTAACCCACAACATCTTCCCCACAAGAAATCCAAGCATAGCTGTGACCTCAGGGCTCGATTGTTGTAACCCACAACCTCTTCCATGCAAGACAATCGCATGTGAACTGTTTGACAAAATGCCTGAAGTGCTGATGTGTTGCCTGCACAATCACATGCGAACTGTTTGACAAAATGTCTAAGGTGCTGGTGTGTTGCCCGACTGCTGACCCTCTCATTTAGGTAGTTTTGCTGGCTGGTACGCACTGTGTGAGACTCATTACATGGAGCTGAGACTGTGCTGGGTTAGATGGATCCCTCACTTGACCCAGATGCATTTCAGCACATGGTTGACCGCTTGGCACTGGTAGAGAACGATTATAAAGCCCTCAAAGATACTATTGTCTCCTCTTCCCACCTCTTCCAGAAAGTAATAGAGCAGATGTTTAAACTTGAAGCTATGGCAAACAAACTGGATAGTTTGGAAGAGGAGAAGAAAATCCTCAAACAGCGAATAGATGATTTACAGGTTGAAAATACAGAACTCCAAACTAAAATACTGTTGCATGGTACCTCTATTTCTGAACTACAGCAGAAGAAACACCTTGAGGAGACCCCCTCCCATGCTGCCTAGATTCAAGACATTAAGGACATGCAAGACGAACTCCTTAACCTGAAAAACAACATGGAGTCACAACTAAAATCTTGGGTCGAAGTCTGCAATAATGAACAGCGACAACAACAACAACAACAACATCAACCTCCTTTGACAGAAGTGGTGGAGCTTGTCCAGTCTAAGCTCTTAGACGAACGTGCGCGGCGGGCTAGGGAACTTAACCTTCAAGTTCGCGGCCTCACACCTTCCACTGCAGACCCTATTGACAAGGCTTATGCCTTCCTCCGTGACCAGCTAGAGCTCTCTGAGATTCTCATTGATAGGGCATGGATTGGATATGACTCCACACTCTTCATCATATTCCACAATACATCGGATAGGCTGTAGTTCCTAAGGGCCCGTAGAAAACTCTTCCCTCTGCCATCCAAAATATATCTTGATGAAGATCTCACAAAAATGCAGGTCACAGAGCTTAAACATGCCCAATCAGTAGTTGCAGCAGTCCGCCTTGAGGGAAAATGGACGGTTATCCGTAACCTCAAGGCGGTTATTAGAGATAGCCCTCCTCTATGTTGGGTCTCTAGGTCAGCCCCCAAGACCAAATGATGATGGCAGGTCCAGGAAGGGAAGGAGGAGTGCAGAGACTCCTTGACTATCCACTGTTGGAATGTTAATGGCACTCTTTGGTCTCTACCTAGTCTTTTTATGGATGTCATTGGTACTGCTGACATTATCCTTGTTATCGAGACCCACGAGAGCCTAACCCGCCCTCTTCCCGTGATTCCTGGATTTCATTGGCTATCTGCGTATCGGGACGAGGTTAGATTCTCTGGTGGGGTCAGGGGGTCCAGTGGGGTTGGTTGTCTCATCCGCAATCACCTCGTCAACATGACTACCATTATGCACTCTGACAACCTGGCTAGATACATGTGGGTCCGCGTTAAGGGCAGACTAGATAGAGATCTTTTCATTGCAGTTTGTTACTTCCCGCCGGCTACTTCTCCTTACGCGGTCCACGACTCCGAGGAAGACCCTTTTGGTGACCTCTGTGACTGGATAGACAGGTTCTCCACTTTAGGGAACTTAATCATTTTAGGGGATTTCAATGCCCGCACCAGAGATCTTCAGGCCCCATTTCATGATTGGTGAATAGATTCTATGTGCACTTCAGAGGTTGACAATGAAGCTATTAGTCTATAGCGCTCATTTGAGGACATTAGGGGCCCCCTGACACGGCATGGTCGACACCTCCTTCACCTTTGCGAATCTTCTACTCTTGTGGTTCTTAATGGGCTTGCTTGCTTCTTGGACTCAGGCTTATTTACCTATTGGCCTCATTGTGGTGGGGCTAGTGTTGTTGACTACGTCCTGGCCTACACTTCCTTCATCCCCTTCATTAACCGCTTCTCCATCGCCAACCTTCCCTTGGCTGACCATTCCCTCCTTTGTCTCACCCTCTGCGCCCCTCCACTTAACCCCCTTTCCTCTCCTACCCTTCACCCCCACCCTCCACTCTTCCTTCGCCTACTTGTACCACCTTTTCCTTTGCCCATGCTGATCTTGACCTCTTCATCACTCACCTCAAGCACTTCATTCTGGATGCTCCCCTCACCAACGTGTCCTGTACCTCCAGCATGTTTGACCTTATTTCTATGGAAATCTGTGAGTCGAATGCCCTCTCCTTTCCACATTCCTCCATCGCCCTCTCTGCCCATCCCTCCCACCCCAGTTCCTATCCCCAGAATCAGTGGTATGATGATGACTGTAAGTCCTTCCATCACCTTGTTCATTCTACCTTCACTACCCTTGATCCCTCCTTTCCCCTAGTCAAGCTCTCCTACCGTAGCCTTCTTCGCAGGAAGAAACGTCTCTTCTACCTTGAGCAATGTCGGTCTCTCAACTCCTCTCTTCGGGTCTCCCCGAAGCACTTTTGGCGCATGCTCTTTCCTCGTCCCCCCACTTTCCCTGTTGACCTTGACTTTGGCTCCCTCCTCTCCCACATCACCACCCTTTATGACATTCCCAACCAGCCCCCTCTTTGCTTCACACCCCCCACCATTGCCACATCTTTACCATTTCTACCATTTCCGAGGCCGTCAGAACCATGAGCTATAGTAAGGCCGCTGACAAGGAAGGGTTCTAGGCGGAGCTTTTCATGATGGGGATCTTAGTTCTTGGCTTGTATCTTGCTGCTCTTTTCAATAGAGTGGTTTGCACTGGCTTTTCGCCTTCCTGGTCCTACCACATTATCCACCTGATTCACAAGGCTGGGCTGACCTCTGATCTGGGAAACTATAAGACCATTCTGATCGGGCACACCTTTGCCAAACTCTATGCTACAATGTTACATATCACTCTCACGAGACAGTTGGATAGTTTGGGTTGCAGGGCTAGAGGCCAGGCTGGTTTCAGAGTGGATTTTCAGACTACCAATCATATTCTTACCCTTAGAACTATTATTGAACCACTCTTCAAAAGTCTATTGTTGCTTTGTTGACTTTCACAAAGCCTTTGATTTGGTTCCCCGTGCGACATTATTTCAGTGACTTAGAGATATTGGGGTTTCCGACATTCTTCTCATTGCCATCATGAGACTTTAGGAGAGTGTGGTCGGATGTCTTCGAACCCTTCAGGGCTTATTTGACTTAATTCAAAGTTCTATTGGGGTCAAGGAGGGATGCCCTCTTTCTCCTACACTTTTTAGCATTTACATTGATGAGCTTGAGACTTTTCTGAGGGGCGTCTCACATCGCAAGGATGGGTGTTATCTTCATCAGGTTTTGATATCCATCCTTCTCTTTGTGGACGATGTTGTGCTTCTGTCCTCTTCTCCTGATGGGTTACAACGCCTTTTGGATGGTTTGGCCTCCTTCTGTGACTCTCGGTAGCTGGTGGTTAATTTGGGCAAGACTCGGGTTATGGTTTTCAATAGCTCGAAAACCTTAGATCGCCAATTCTTTTACAAAGGGATGGAGATCGAGAAGACATCCAGTTACACCTATTTGGGCATATTGTTCTCTAGACCGCGATTAAGCTTGAGACCAACCTTGGTTCCATGGGTCAATAAGGGATTGGGCTCACTAGCATTACTTGAGAGACAGTGCTTTAGACACCACTTCCAGGATACCACGTCTAAGATGCATATCTTAGACTCCCTAGTTAGACCTACTGTCCTTTATGGTTTGACCATTTGGGGGCCCTCCCTTCTAACCACTGATTGGGCGGTTGTTGAGAGAGTTCAGACCCTCCTTCTACAGTGCTTCATCTGCTGTCACCCGACTACTCCTACCAGCATTATCCTTGCCGAGTTCGGGGCTCATCCTTTCGGGCTTTGTATGATATTTGATTTAGTTTGGTCTCTTCATAGACTCAAGGGCTTTGCGGACTCCGTTGATTGCAGATATCGTTATTCTTACTTGGCTTATTGTTCCTCAGCTTCGATTGCTGCCTTGGATCCTACTGGGCATGCTCGCTGCTGGTATGCTCAATCCTCTAGGCTTTTCAGGACGGTTGGTATTGACATTGACCACCTTCCCCCCTTTCAGTATTCTTTGGATGCCCCCGCTCATCTCCTTCCCCCTTGGTCGGAGTTAAACGAGATCACCAGGATGGATATTTACAGGAGGTTTATCCACGTTACGTGGGTGGACCCGTCGGGTGGCCTCCGTCCCCGTACGGCCTTCTATGTGGAGAACTTCATTAACATTCAGGATGGTATCATTGTCCAGCCTTATTACTCTTCCCATCGGTGGCCCCATGCCCTACGTATCCAGCTTGGCTCTTTTAGAGTGGGCTCTCACCGGATCCATATTCAAACAGATCATCAGACCAGCAGAGATGAGAGGATTTGTCAGTGTTGTGACATGGGTGTGGAGTGTGAGATGCACTTCTTATTTTATTGTCTGATATACTATGAGATTAGAGGGAGATTCCATTGCTTATTTAGAGAGTGTAGGTCCCTGTCTTATTTCTTCAGGTATGATGATTAGCGGTGCCTTGCTCTTTTTCTTCAGGAGGCCTTCCATCTTTGGGATTGCACTCTTAGGGAGTTAATCCCCCTAGGTCTGTATCTCTCCATTTGCTTATCACTTCCTTTTTCACTCCGGTTACCTTTCCTAGAGGAACCAAACGGCTCCGGTGCTAGTCCATTTATATTCACTCCAGATCGATGAGACCATGCACAGACCACACTCAAACATACTTGCACCATTAGTGTTTGCAAAGCTCTTCTCTCCAGCACCAGATTTAGACTTCTCCGCACACAGCTAGCTACCCCTCTATTTTGAGTTACTTTTCCATGAATATGAATCGCTAGCTATGCGGCTTCGTATTCCCCCTACTTGGTTATTCTACTCTTCTCCCCTTGTTTCTTTCTTTGTTGGTTCCGTTCTATTTTGTTTTTCTCAGACACCATTTGGTGATCCTGCTGCCTTTTGGCCCCTGTCTGTACTCTCAGTCCCTTAGGCCCGTTTGTGGTCTCTTGTTGAACATTAATAAATTATCTTATCTTATCTAAAAAGAATATTTAATTTTATTAATATTTTTTTTTTAATTTCTTATGAATGTAGGTTTTTCATTAAACATTTAGGTCTTTATTTCACACATGTGGAAATTTGAAAAATAGAAGAAAAAATAATAAAAATTATCATTTCTCTAGGTTTTCATATCATCATTCCAACAAAAAAAGAAGTCAATTCAAATGCATAAAATAAAATTTATGTTTGACGAAATGTACCTCTATCCAAGATATAGTTACCCTGACTTCAAAAATTTACACACACGTACACACATGTGTGCGCACGCACACACAAACATTACAAAAAAAGAATCCATGCTCTAGATAATTTTAAAAGTTATGTAAAATTATGCACAATTTATTTTTAACATTTTAAAAATATATATATTTATAATCTACAAAACGTATCACAAATGATTAGTTTACTTCATTTTCAAATTGTTAATTGTGTAACTACAAAATGCCTTAGATAGTGAAGATTTAGTGTGAAATATTGATTTTAATGTCAAAATTGCCAAAAAGTATAACAGTCAAGTCTTGTGAAATCACCCTTTAGCAAGTTTCAATATATTTCCTATCTCTTATATATTCATGAAGTCTTAACTTCTAGCTAGGATAGAAAATTCTTGGTCTCCTTGGAAAAATGGTTTGGAAGGTTTTGATTCCCTTCTTAAAAAGCTCAATGCATAACCATGGTGTCTTCGTGAGAGAGCGTCTAATTTTAAGAACAAATGACCAATATTTACCAACCAAGTAGATGTTTGGCTAATAGATATCCCTTTTTAAAATTTATTGCATATTGTGCAAGTCATTTTGTAATGGATTCTCAAGCTTTCTAATATTTTTGGACATAAAAGTACTAATAGGGTCATTCATATCAAAAAGAGTATACAAACTAAGGCACTTCTAGATTTGTCACCCTTATGGGGAACTAAAAGAAATACAATAATGTAATATAGGGTATGTGCACAAAGATGAGGAACAAAAAAGTGACATTAAAAAATGTAAAGTTAATGCATTTGGATTATTTCAAAATTTAAATAACCCGAATATGTTAGTACTTGAAAAATCCAAGCTCTAATGCATATGAGGCTCTAAAATTAAAACCCCAATTATGTTAAAAACTTATATAAAATCACAATTGGGTATTTAAAATCAATGAAACTCAATTGCGTTTGTTAGATTATAATTTTTTTTAAATGATCGACTGGATCATTTTAACCTGCGACCATCACGACATCAACAAAAACTTTCCAAAGAAAGAAAAAAAACTTGACTATATTATATTGTTATCAATTAATCTAACATGCCATGGTATCAAAGAGGCGTGCCTTCATTTTTTAATCCATTTTAGATACTTTTATTGAATTTTGATTATTTTATTATTATTTATTTATTTTTTAAATTGATATCAGATGCGCCAAACCTTGGGCCAAAACAAAATTTACCTCGTGATAACCTTGAAGAAAACCCCATGATAACCCTCAAATTGGAAACCCTTCGATTTCTCTAAGAATCCCCTCACAAAACTTGCAAGATTAGTTATTAGGTCATTTAGCACAAAACAAAGCCACAATTTCTCAGTTAGTTTCTAGACTGAAGACCTCCCAACACAACCATCATACATCCCTCACACACTAAACTAGTTCAATTAACTTTAATTTAATATATTTATATATAGTTTTGAATATGAGAATGTGCTTTAAAAATTGAATAATTTATAAAGATTTATATGTTGATATTAAATGGATGAAAAAAAGGAAAATAACTTCATATTTGACAAACCTAGTATCACTTGTCATTATTACGTCTAGAGACATTATTTTCAAATAAACATAAAATTAAATGGAAAGTAAAATAAATATACAAAATTTAATATTAAAATAATAATATTTCAATACTTCTTTTCATTTGTTTTAATAACTATTTTTTTCAGTATCTTCTTTATCATTTTATATTATATCTTTTCAATATTTTGTCTAATACTCATTTTATTTTTCTTTTCCCATACCCCACAATATCATTTCTAAATATTTCCTTTGTATTTTCTATATGATATATTTTCATTGCTTTCATTATTATTTTTTTCACTTATCCTTCCAACATTTTTTTAATACTTTTCTTGCATTACAATAATATACAAATAAAAATTAAATTAAACAATCTATAACATATAATTTTGTATCCTTAAACAACCAAATTTCATACAATATCAACACTTATTCTATATGACAATTCCCAAAACTAGACACCTCAAATACCTTTTATATTAATTTCTTAAAAAATACTACATAATATTAATTTTAAATTCAAAATTCACTGAAGTTAATTATACTTAATTAATAACATTATTAATTAACTTTTAAATCAATCCATAGAAAACATTTATTCCAGCACAATAATTAAAAGCAAATAATAAACATCCAAGCAAAATTATTCAAGAATACCAGGTGTGGATAACAAAAGAAGATTATTCAAGATATGGGTGTACAATTTCGACTACATTCATTCATCAGCTATTCAAAGTATGAATGCTAACATACTTGTATTGCTTACAATTACATCTCAACATCAAATTTTAACTATTCGATCAATTGAATTTTGCCATCCCCTTCTTTCAAAATTGATTTTGGAATGTGAAAGATTTATTTGATATAACAAATCTTTTGGATTTTTATGGTGGAGATTGTAGCGTGGCATGACAAGAATAGAATAAATGACAAATTAACAAATGCTCGATCGACATTATTGTTTAGGAAATGCTGGCATGACATTAATGTTTGGGAGTTCTGATGGTTAAGTTTAGATCAAACAAAAGAAGGTCAGAGTTTGGAAACCAGGTTAAGTTTGGAACAAACAAAATAAAGTCACTCACAAGACATTGCTGTCAATAGGTGTCAACCAGTCGCATGTTCGCATGTCAGAAAACTCTGACATGCGATCATGCGACAGCCAACCACAGGATGCCACATAACTGCCAGTGGGACCACTGCCCTCCCCTCCAACGGGCCCAGCACAAAAAGTACCCAATCGCATGGTTGCATGTCAGAAATTTCTGAGTTGGATCATGCGACAACTAATCATTTTAAAGCCCTTGAAGACCCGGGCCCACCAAAGCTTTTGTATCTGAAGACCCGGGCCTACCAAAGCTTTTGTATCTTACTTATATGTTGATGTCTAGATGTTTATTCTACTTAGCTAAGTCTTAAAGCCATTGTGATGACATTGTGTATCCTCTCTCTAGTATTTTAGGCCTTAAGTTGATCTGATATTTCCCTCCATTGGTGAGTATGCCCAATGTGAGTGTCTTGGGTTATGCCACTAGTGGTCATAACCCAAGACAAGAATAGAATAAATTACATATTTCAGTATTCTTTGGATGCCCCTGCTCAGCTCCTTCCCCCTCGGTCGGAGCTGAACGAGATCACCGGGATGGATATTTACAGGAGGTTTATCCATGTTACGTGGGTGGACCCGTCGGGTGGCCTCCATCCTCGTATGGCCTTCTATGCAGAGAACTTCATAGACATTCATGATGGTATCATTGTCCAGCCTTATTACTCTTCCCGTCAGTGGCCCCATGCCCTACATATCCAGCTTGGCTCTTTCAAAGCGGGCTCTCACCGGATCCGTATTCAGACAGATCATCAGATCAGCAAAGATGAGAGGATTTGTCAGTGTTGTGACATGGGTGTGGAGTGCGAGATGCACTTCTTATTTTATTGTCCGATATACTATGAGATTAGAGGGAGATTCCATTGCTTATTTAGAGAGTGTAGGTCCCTGTCTTCTTTCTTCAGGTATGATGATTAGCGGTGCCTTGCTCTTTTTCTTTAGGAGGCCTTCCATCTTTGGGATTGTACTCTTAGGGAGTTAATCCCCCTAGGTCTGTATCTCTCCATCTGCTTATCACTTCCTTTTTCACTCCGGTTACCTCTCCTAGAGGAACCAAACGGCTCCGGTGCTAGTCCACTTATATTCACTCCAGATTGATGAGACCATGCAGAGACCACACTCAAACACACTTGCACCATCAGTGTCTGCAAACCTCTTCTCTCCAGCACCACATTCAGACTTCTTCGCACACAGCTAGCTACCCTTTTGTTTTGAGTTACTTTTCCATGAATACGAACTGCTAGCTGTGTGGCTTCATATTCCCCCTGCTTGGTTATTTTACTCTTCTCCCCTTGTTTCTTTCTTTGTTGGTTCTGTTCTGTTTTGTTTTTCTCGGACACTGTTTGGTGATCCTGCTGCCTTTTGGCCCCTGTCTGTACTCTCAGTCCCTTAGGCCCGTTTGTGGTCTCTTGTTGGACATTAATAAATTATCTTATCTTATCTAAAAAGAATATTTAATTTTATTAATATATTTATTTTTTATTTCTTATGAATGTAGGTTTTTCATTAAACATTTAGGTCTTTATTTCACACATGTGGAAATTTGAAAAATAGAAGAAAAAATAATAAAAATTATCATTTCTCTAGGTTTTCATATCATCATTCCAACAAAAAAAGAAGTCAATTCAAATGCATAAAATAAAATTTATGTTTGACGAAATGTACCTCTATCCAAGATATAGTTACCCTGACTTCAAAAATTTACACACATGTACACACACGCACACACGTGCACACGCGTGTGCGCATGCACACACACAAACATTACAAAAAAAGAATCCATGCTCTAGATAATTTTAAAAGTTATGTAAAATTATGCACAATTTATTTTTAACATTTTAAAAATATATATATTTATAATCTACAAAACGTATCACAAATGATTAGTTTACTTCATTTTCAAATTGTTAATTGTGTAACTACAATTTGCCTTAGATAGTGAAGATTTAGTGTGAAATATTGATTTTAATGTCAAAATTGCCAAAAAGTATAATGGTCAAGTCTTGTGAAATCACCCTTTAGCAAGTTTCAAAATATTTCCTATCTCTTATATATTCATGAAGTCTTAACTTCTAGCTAGGATAGAAAATTCTTGGTCTCCTTGGAAAAATGGTTTGGAAGGTTTTGATTCCCTTTTTAAAAAGCTCAGTGCATAACCATGGTGTCTTCATGAGAGAGCGTCTAATTTTAAGAACAAATGACCAATATTTACCAACCAAGTAGATGTTTGGCTAATAGATATCCCTTTTTAAAATTTATTGCATCCTGTGCAAGTCATTTTGTAATGGATTCTCAAGCTTTCTAATATTTTTGGACATAAAAGTACTAATAGGGTCATTCATATCAAAAAGAGTATACAAACTAAGGCACTTCTAGATTTGTCACCCTTATGGGGAACTAAAAGAAATACAATAATGTAATATAGGGTATGTGCACAAAGATGAGGAACAAAAAAGTGACATTAAAAAATGTGAAGTTAATGCATTTGGATTATTTAAAAATTTGAATAACCCGAATATGTTAGTACTTGAAAAATCCAAGCTCTAATGCATACGAGGCTCTAAAATTAAAACCCCAATTGTGTTAAAAACTTATATAAAATCACAATTGGGTATTTAAAATCAATGAAACTCAATTGCGCTTGTTAGATTATAATTTTTTTAAAATGACCGATTGGATCATTTTAACCTGCGACCATCACGACATCAACAAAAACTTTCCAAAGAAAGAAAAAAAACTTGACTGTATTATATTGTTATCAATTAATCTAACATGCCATGGTATCGAAGAGGTGTACCTTCATTTTTTAATCCATTTTAGATACTTTTATTGAATTTTGATTATTTTATTATTATTTATTTATTTTTTAAATTGATATCAGATGCACCAAACCTTGGGCCAAAACAAAATTTACCTCGTGATAACCTTGAAGAAAACCCCATGATAACCCTCAAATTGGAAACCCTTCGATTTCTCTAAGAATCCCCTCACAAAACTTGCAAGATTAGTTATTAGGTCATTTAGCACAAAACAAAGCCACAATTTCTCAGTTAGTTTCTAGACTGAAGACCTCCCAACACGGCCATCATACATCCCTCACACACTAAACTAGTTCAATTAACTTTAATTTAATATATTTATATATAGTTTTGAATATGAGAATGTGCTTTAAAAATTGAATAATTTATAAAGATTTATATGTTGATATTAAATGGATGAAAAAAAGGAAAATAACTTCATATTTGACAAACCTAGTATCACTTGTCATTATTATGTCTAGAGACATTATTTTCAAATAAACATAAAATTAAATGGAAAGTAAAATAAATATACAAAATTTAATATTAAAATAATAATATTTCAATACTTCTTTTCATTTGTTTTAATAATTATTTTTTTCAATATCTTCTTTATCATTTTATATTATATCTTTTCAATATTTTGTCTAATACTCATTTTATTTTTATTTTCCCATACCCCACAATATCATTTCTAAATATTTCCTTTGCATTTTCTATATGATATATTTTCATTGCTTTCATTATTATTATTTTCACTTAGCTTTCCAACATTTTTTTAATACTTTTCTTGCATTACAATAATATACAAATAAAAATTAAATTAAACAATCTATAACATATAATTTTGTATCTTTAAACAACCAAATTTCATACAATATCAACACTTATTCTGTATGACAATTCCCAAAACTAGACACCTCAAATACCTTTTATATTAATTTCTTAAAAAATACTACATAATATTAATTTTAAATTCAAAATTCACTGAAGTTAATTATACTTAATTAATAACATTATTAAATTAACTTTTAAATCAATCCATAGAAAACATTTATTCCAGCACAATAATTAAAAGCAAATAATAAACATCCAAACAAAATTGAATAACAAGTCCCTCCTTGGTATGAATGGTCTGTTGACTCGTATTTTAATAATAATATACATCCAAGCTTTTCCAAAGCAATTGCATTTTAATATACAAAAGCATGTTGACTTATATTTTAATAATAATATACTTCCAAACTTTTCCAAGGCAATTGCATTTTAATATACAAAAGCATGCTGACTTGTATTTTAATAATAATATACATCCAAGCTTTTCCAAGGCAATTGCATTTTAATATACAAAAGTATGTTGACTTGTATTTTAATAATAATATGCATCCAAGCTTTTTCAAGGCAATTGCATGGTAATATACAAAATCTCCTCTAACGGCAAGGTCTTTTAGAGTTGAAATACATTTGCATAAAGTTTAAGTTATTTAAGATTTTATTATAGATTATGAAATAGAGAATTTTTATAAGTAAATTATAAGATTTATAATTGTATTTATTACGGTGAGAGTGGATTTTTTATTTCTTGCATCAATCCGTTTTCAATTATAAATGGGGCCAATATCTTTCTTTTAAGTTGGCAGCTGTCTTTTTGGTTGAAATTTGACCTTATCATTAAGTTCTGTTACATTCATGGCAATCTGTTCCAATAGCTCTCCTTGGTCTATTGGAGATAGAAGACAGTTGGGACTGTAGTAGGCATATATGATGGAGTATTTAATGAAAAAGTTTATGGTCCCCATTTATGTGAGATTCTGTGCTAGTTTCTGATGGAATCCTGCGAAACATGATGGTGCTAGGTACTTTCTAACTCAAGGAAAAACTTAAGAAAATAGTATAAATCCTCTTTGTTCATCTCTTCTCTCACTCATTTCACCTGCCTTTCCTAAAACAATATAATGAAACAAAATAAGCAACAGGATTTATTTTGCTTTCATTAAATACTCCATCACATCTGATCTTCTATTAACATCATCCAAATTGATTGTAATTAGTAGTTGGTTGCTTACATCTATTTATTTAGCCTACATTAACTAAGAAGGAATCTTTACTTTCCCTTTCAACTATAAAGCGGACAAAAGAATTGTTTCTAGTCCAAAATACAATTATAAACAAGGCATTAAAATTAAATATATCAATGAATACCCGAGTTATGAAGCCCGGCCTCCACTATCCATACTTTATACATTAGTTGTCAAAATCTAGGCCTTTTTCAATGTTGTTCTCGGAGAGATTTTTTCAATATAATTATAATACATTTACACACTTCACCAGATGTGCTCTCTCTCTGCACGCCATGGAAATGATAATGAATCCTTTGTGCATTGTTCTGCCTTTATCTGGCTCTACGAGTATGTATGCCTGCTACAATCCCGATTGTGTTCTGTTTCCCCCTCTCTGTCGTTCTGTGAACCATGAACATTCTTTATTGCTTCCAAGATATGATGTATTTCTGAACCATCGTGGGGCAGATGTCAAGGAAACTGTGTCCGGCCTCCTCTTTCACAATCTTCAGAACAAGGGATTCAAAGTGTTTCTTGACAAGAATTCAATTCAAGTTGGCGAAAACATACCTCAAGCAATAGAGGAGGCTATTTACTCATCAAATATGCATCTTGCTATCTTTTCTGCTAATTATGCAGAGTCCATCTGGTGCTTGAAAGAGGTGGAGTTGATCCTGAAAACAGAGGCTCCCATAATACCGGTATTCTGTGAAGTTGAGCCTTCAGAGCTCCGAATGAGAGATGGGGACAATTTTATATGAATGAAAGCTTTTGTATCTTACTTATATGTTGATGTCTAGATGTTTATTCTACTTAGCTAAGTCTTAAAGCCATTGTGATGACATTGTGTATCCTCTCTCTAGTATTTTAGGCCTTAAGTTGCTCTGATATTTCCCTCCATTGGTGAGTATGCCCAATGTGAGTGTCTTGGGTTATGCCACTAGTGGTCATGCATAATGATGATTTCATTGTTTTCTCAATCGGCGATTGTGCTTAATGAAATTGTTCTTTTTATACCATTGGTGTTTTTGTCCAGTGACGGATTCATATTTATCCTTTATCCTTTTTTATGTTGCTTGTGTTAAACTTGCATGAGGTGTTTAATTTGTGAATGATCCATCTATGGCATGTGCATAATCCTTCTTCTAATGTGTTTGGTCTAATTGTGTACTTGTGGCCCGTGTGAACATCTCCTGGCATAGTAGGAGTGGATCTGGGTGAGTTGGAATCTATTGTTGGGGATTGATAGTCATCGATTAAATTAAATATGGCTTCAAGTTGGAAAAGGTTACTTCATAGTTATTTTATTTATTTTATTCATATAATATAATTGGTTATAAATAAAATTTAAGTTATCGAGTTGCATGATGTAATTGTAATCATTGGACCTCCCATTTAGGGATGAATAACAGTTTTCCATCTAAATGTTCTTATTTAATGTTTCTTGTTATTTGGCTCAATGTTGTAGTTGACTATGCATGCCTATTATATACCAAGCATGCTTCAATATATTAGTTTTAAAATGATTGCAGACACCTTTATTTAGGCTTAAAATGAACCTATCAAGTTTAGAAATAGTTTAGAATGGTATTGTAATCTTTTCTGATTGATGTCAAGTTCCTTCACATTTTTCCTTGCGGATTTTATCTATTTTGGGGAGCATGCTTCAATATATTAGTTTTAAAATGATTGCAGACATCTTTATTTAGGCTTAAAATGAACTTATGAAGTTTAGAATGGTATTGTAATCTTTTCTGATTGATGTCAAGTCCCTTCACATTGTGTGTTGGGGATTTTATCTATTTTGGGTCTCTTGGGTACCCTTATATATATGTGTATATGTACACACACACATATACATACACACATACACATATGCAAACGTAAATTAATTGTACTTAATTACAAATGTAATTTAAATTAGTATTTAAACAATCCATATAAAACATTTATTCAAAAATAATAAAAAACAAATAATAAACATCCAAATAAAATTGAATAACAAGTCACTTCTAGGTATGAATGACATGTTGACTTATATTTTAATAATAATATACATCCAATCTTTCCCAAGGCAAAATGCATTATAATATACAACCAAGCTCCTCAAAGGAAATCACTATCAATAAATGTCAATTTCATTTTTTTCAATAAATGTCAACACAAATTTGTTTTTTCCGTAGTGTCTTTTTGGAGTTGAAATACATCTACATAAAATTTGAGTTATTCAATATTTCATTATAAACTATGAATTAGAGTAAATTTTTACATATAAATTATAAAAATTGATAACAATATCTTCAATTATAGATGGAGACAATATCTTCTTTTTAAGTTTGCAGTTGTCTCTTTTGATTGAAATCTGACCTTATCAATAAGTTCTGCTACATTCATGGCAATCTGCTCCAATAGCTCTCCTTGATCTCTGTAACACATAGAATAAACATCTAAATATCAACAACTTTTAAAAAATGACCAATGATAATAAAATTAACGAATTATACACATACACTTTTAAAAATGTAAGATATAAAACCTTTCATTCAAAGACATAAATAACTAGATGATGATCCAAAGTGAAAAAGAAAATGAAAATTACCCTCTAAAAATAAAGCCCTTTATGTATGAAACTTCATGAAGCGCCTTCTTCCATTCCTCAAGAACATGGGGCTCAAAATTTCCAGTGTGTTTATGCATTTGGAAGGCTTGAGCATACTCACTGTCTTCATCTCTCATTCGAAGCTCTGAAGGCTGAACCCCACTGAATACTGGTATTATAGGAGCCCCTGTTTTCAGCATCAGCTCCAGCTCTTTCAAGCACCAGTATCCCCACCCAATGGGAATACGAATATTGACAGTCATTTCATCCATTTTGTGTCCAAATTCTATGCTTACGATTTGAATTGAAGATTTGTTCCGTTTCCTGATAGCTGTGAATACCAGGCGTGGAAAATAAAAGAAGATTTGTCAAGATTTGGGTATATAATTTCGACGACATTCATTCATCAGCTATTAAAACTATGAATGCCAACGTACTTGTATAACAATTAAATATCAATTTCCCATGATTACTATGCCATTATTACGATTCGATCGATTGAATTTTGCCATCCCCTTCTTTCAAAATTGATTTTGGAATGTGAAAGATTTATTTGATATAACAAATCTTTTGGATTTTGATGGTGGAGATTGTAGCGTGGCATGACAAGAATAGAATAAATGACAAATTAACAAATGCTCGATCGACATTATTGTTTAGGAAATGCTGGCATGACATTAATGTTTGGGAGTTCTGATGGTTAAGTTTAGATCAAACAAAAGAAGGTCAGAGTTTGGAAACCAGGTTAAGTTTGGAACAAACAAAATAAAGTCACTCACAAGACATTGCGAGTTATATCAATGGGGTGTGAGCCTCGTGAAATTTAATTTTAAGAACAAATGACCAATATTTACCAACCAAACAGATTGTTGGCTAATAGATATACCTTTGTAGAATTTATTGCATCCCATATAAGCCATTTTGTAATGGATTCCCAAGTTTTCTAATATTTTTGGACATAAAAGTACTAACAAGGTCATTATTCATATCAAGAAGAGTATACAAACCAAGTCACTTCTAGATTTGTCACTCATATGGGGCACCAAAAGAAATAAAATAATGTAATGTAGGATATGTGCACCAAGATGGTGAACAAAAAAAGTCACCTAAAAAATTCCAAAAATGTAGGTAATGCATTCAGATTATTTGAAAATTCAAATATTCTGAGTGCAAATGTATGACTTGGAAAATCCAAGACTTGATGCATACAGGGCTCTGAAATGAAACCCCAATTGTGTTAAACTTATATAAAATTGCAATTGAGTTTTCAAAATCAACATAACTCGATCGCATTTTTTAGATTATATATTTAAAAAGAAAAACAACCGACTAGGTCATTTTAACCCACGACCATCACGACACCAACAAAAAACCTTCCAAAGAAAGAAAACTATGTTGCAAGGTGTGTGCCCTAGTTCTCCTTGTGTTGTGTAGTGCAACACTTGGGTTTGTGACATGGCTTAACCGCCTCCTGTGGATTATATAAGTCTAGTGGTTGTATCAAGCATTGACATGAGCTCAATCTTTTGTTGTAGTTCAACAATCACACTTGTAACAAGTGGTATCATAGCTTGGTCACAGTTTGAAACCCCTCACTTGCTTTGGGGGGATTGTTGCAAGGTGTGCACCCTTGGTCTCATTGTGTTGTGTAGTGCAACACTCGGGTTTGTGGCATGACATAACTACCTCTTGTGGATTCTATAGGTCTAGTGGTTGTATCGAGCATTGATAGGTCAATCTTTTGGCACAACAACAATCTTACTTGTAACAAACTAAACCCAACTGCATTCTTCTTGTTATCAATTGAATTGATATGTCATGACATCAAAGAGATGTGTCTTCATTTTTTTGGGTATTTTAATTATTTTTATTGAAATTTAACTATTTTATTATTATTTATTATTCATTTTTCCAAAATTGATATCAGATACTCCATACCCTAGGCTAGAAAAATCTTGACCTCCTGATAACCTTGAAGAAGACCCCAAGATAACCCTCCAATGGGCGACCCTTTTACTTCTCCAAGAAACCGCCCACAAAACTCGCAAGACAAGTTATTAGGTCGTTTAGCATTAAAGAAAGCCATTATTTCTTAGTTAGTTGCTAGATTGAAAACCTCCCAACATGACCATCATACATCCCTTGCAAATTGAACTAGTTCAATTAATTTAATTTAATTTAACATATGTTTATATAGGTTCAAATATGATAATATTTTTTTAAAATTGAACAATTTATAAATATTTATATTATGATATTAAATGGATGAAAAAATATATAAATGAGTTCACCTTGACAAAACTAGTATCATTTGTCATTATTATATATTCGAAGACATTATTTTAAAATAACTTAAAATATAATGAAAAACAAAATAAATATATACAAATTTTAATATTAAACTAATAATATTTTTGTACTTTTTTTCTATTTTTTAAAATAATTTATCTTTTCAATATCTCCTTTATCATTTTATATTATATCTTTTCAATATTTTATCTAATTTTTAAAAAAATTTCTTGTACCTTATCCTCCCAATATCATTTCTAGATATTTGCTTTACATTTTCTATATGATATATTTTCAAAGCTTTCATTATTTTTTGCATTGAATCCTTCCAACATTTTTTAAAAATATTTTTCTTGCATTACATTGATATAAAATAAAAATTAAATTAAATACTTCACCACCAAAAGTAATGATAATTTAAGAGATTTAAATATAAAAAAATAAATCGATACATTATATGAGATGAGACAAATCAAACAAGAATTTATGTGTAAGTAGCATAAATGAGGAGAGTTTTTGTTAGGCATTGTATTAAGGAAAATGCACCTTATAATAGGAAGTGATGCAAATGCATTAGTTTTCATTCTTTTTTCATCGCTTTAGCTCCAATTAAAGTGAAGGGTTCTTTTGTTTGACAAAGAATATAGAAGGCATTCAATTATGTGAACCACTTTCTCAAGTGGAACCTTAGATATAGTTTCAAGATCAATTTATTCTTCAATGGCTATTGTCATTTGGAAGTCTCACATCATCAATTCCTCCCACTTCTTGTTGGTTAAAAAATGAGGGACCAAAAACCTACAAATTTTACACAAAGTCATTTGCTCCCTCTTTTGTTGCACTCCACAACAAGTCTTCCAACAAAAATTTATTTTTTTAAAATTGAATTTATTATCTATTGTTAGAATTTATTAGCTCATGCCTAATGTCATACTACACAAGTTGGGACCTCGGTCCCTATATACTTGGTGGAAATATTGGCAATGAAATTTCAAGATACAACCTTAAGAAAATATACTAAATGGGTTTCTCTACAAATTTCTTGATGATTTTCATCTAGCGCTTACTAAGAGAATCTTGTTATTTGGATCTTTATTGTTCCCTTTCCTTGTGGCTTTTAAAAATTCAAAGCATTTGGAAGCTCAAGTATGAACTTAAGATTATTTTATTTTTATTGTGTTTTAACTATTATAGAATGGCATTAGACCAAAAGTTGGCTCATGTAGGACAAAACTAACCTGTAAATACCTTTCTTGTCACATAATTGAGAGTGTTTAGCTCTATTTTCAAATTTGTTCTAACATCCAATAAACTTGGTGCTAGATTCACTATCTTTTGTGACTTTTCATAAATCCTTTTGAATCTTATCCAAGGATGTCATTTGAGGGGATATGACCTTATAATTTGCATACATTACTAATACTCATAATTTCTTATACACACACACACACACACACACTATTCCTTTTTAAATATAATATTTTACAATAAATCTATTTTTATAATAAAGATATTGGTTGCATTTTCAATGTGGAATCAGTTTTCTTTGTTCATTTTTAAATCTAGGCATGTACTAAGAAAATATTTCTTGAATTTAGTCACTTAAGGATTTACTCAATCATTAGGGGAATGTGTCAAGCACTATGAAGTTTGTTAGATATCATGATTGATTTTTTTACATCACCCCTCATTCAATTGTTGGACTAAGTATGGAAAGGTGAGTATTGAGAGGGGAGCGGTGAATCAGTATTGCAAAACACTTTTAACTATCTTTCTTTACCATTCACCGAATTCACAACTTTGCATGCATCACATAAAACATATAAAGCATTAAAAATAAATATTTAACTCATAATACATTCATTTTTTTATTAGAGAAATCCTTGTTAGAAGATAAAAGCTGTCGTGGGGATGACACCCACAAAATTTCACTACTGCAGTAAAAAGTTTGCTTGGTTAGAGCTACACTGCTAGCTATTTATGATACCTTACTCTGTTAAGAGTATTAACCCTATTAAGAGTCTAAAGACCAATTAAGTCTACCTTTCTATTTAGGATTTTATAATTCTAATCTAAGAACAGTACCCTGTTAAAGGATTTACAATGTAAGATTTGTTAGGATATGCTCGGTTAAGAGACTTTACAATTGTGATTACAAACTTAATTAGTAACAAATATGTTTGTAGTACTTGCATCAATCATATGCTTATCAGACTCAATGTGCTCATTAACTAATTACCTCATACTACGCTTCACTCACAATGTCAATTTAGTACTCGGTAGATTCAACTATGAATCATAATTGCACTCTCCTCTTTACTACTCTATTGCTCAGTGGCTTCTCTGCTCATAACCTTCTCTCGGCAATCTCTGCTTCACATCCACACATTACATTTATCTCACATGCATATTTCTCTTCTCACTTATATCTAATTTATATACAATTCTAGAAGCAGTGGAAATGTTCTAGAATCATCTCCTTAAGCGGTGCTAGCATTGGTTACTCCTCTAATGAATATTTACTTTTAATTCTGATTGGTGGATCTCACCTTTTAATCACACATAATCATTATGTTTGAATCTCCAATGCTCTGTCAGACAATCTCCTCAAGATTTGTAAACCATTTTTTGTTCGGTGTCTAGATTCAATATACTTATAGATTCTCCTTGTGTCATCTTGTCATGCTCGATAATATGTTTTTTTGTTTCTTGGTAACTATTGTAGCTTATTAAAACTCAATGTTTGATGCTCAATTCTGCCTTTCTTGATGATTAAACTTCCTTTTCTTGTACCAAAAAACTTCCTTTCCTTTATTTCCTTTTATCGACTAGCTTAAGTGCTTTACCAACTTGACTTTCCTTCATTACTGAATCAATTTGACAATCGTCCAACAAAATAACTCTTAGGAGTATCATCAATTACATCTAAGCATGCAATATCCCACAAATAAGTTTATTTCTCAACATCACATTTGTAGTGCATAGATGGTCAACTTCCTTTTAGTGGATGGCTTATAGATCTAACTAGGTACCATGACAATGCACTTTCCACTAGTTTTAAACTAACAATTATTAATATCTCTACATGAATCCTTTAGCTTTGTTTGAGTGCTTTGGACCTCCTTAGTAATGAAGGGTCAAATTGTTAATCAAGATGGGTGAATTTAATTTGGATCTTTATGATGATCACAAATGACTATAATAAAGATTGATAAAAAATAGACTTGTAACAACTATACAATGACTTGAAACAAGATCTAGAAGATTATACTAATTTGTAGTTTGAATTTAAAATGATTTTGCAAGGAATAAAATATCCTAGTCATTTTGTTCCTAGGAATAGTTTGCATAAACTTGTTGTGTTCGATGTGATTTTTCTTGAAACTTTCATAGTCAGTCTAACAGATTGTACACATTTTAGATTAGTTCTGATAGCCATGTCACCTATTCCTGCACATATAAATGGGAAAAAGGTTGTGGAAAGGGGTTTTCCTCAAGGTCAACTCCCTCTTTGGGAATCAACCTTGAAAATTTAATGAAATTACATAAAGGAAAGTATGTAAATGAAAAGGTAAATACTAGATCTACCTTATAAATAAGTATACCTTTATGAATGGATGTAGAAATAACACATATCATAAAGACACTTGTATTTTTTTTGAAGTGTAGGTTGATCTTTACTTTGAATAAAGGAGGCCTTCACAAATGCATGGACTTATGAATGTCACTCCTAGGTCTTCAATATTGTTATGCTTGATGAATACTTTCTATGAAGGAAGAATGGATGTAGATGGACAAAGGATCTTCTTGTTTGGTTGATAACTCCTCTACTTGGCCATCATGAGAGAGAAGTTTGGTACTCTTCAAAGTTCCTTGGATTCTTGGAGAAATGCTAGATCTTGGGTGCTTGCCTTCAAATATTAAATTCATTTGATTGTAAAATGCTTGAGTATAGATTTCATATACAAAATTTAGAGAGCTAGGGTGTTTATATACCTCTCACATATTTCAAGATTTAAAATTAACCCAATTCGACCATGGGATCTAATTTCCCACTAAAACATTAGAATGGGGCCCCAATTCAAATTTGAAGTTAAACATGGGGGAACACAATGCCCCAAGAATGATGTACCCAAGAGAATAAGACAAAATTGAAATGGGATGTTGGGAAGACAGGAAAAATATTGGAATAAGGGGAGATAGGTAGTTGGATCAAGCATAACAGACATGAAATCTTAAAAATGTTGAAATGTGGCCTAAATGAACATCTAATTATAGGTGCTAACATTTTAGGAAGGTACATGTATCCCCCGCTTTGGTGGGAGTATGATACAACCTCATGCTCGTGATAAATAATATCAATGCATTAGAAATTTGTTATCATGGTTAAGGAGACAAGGAAACACCAAGCCCCCAAGTGACTTATGTCCTCATCATTTGAATATGAAGCCAAGATAAAAGAGGAAACATGAGAGAGAGAGAGAGAGAGAGAGAGAGAGAGAGAGAGAGAGAGAGAGAGAGATTTAATATGGATCTCACAAAGAGAAAGCACTATTGGGTATATGCACAAAGACGGGGGACCAAAAAGGTGCCACTTTGCTTTTTGGTCCCCCATCGACCATAGTGCATACACACTAAAGTGCATGCACCCTATAGGGCGCACACGCTTTGTAAAAACACTTTATAGTATTTGCTACGTTTGGGAAAGCCCATTTTTCTTTCCACAAACCCACGTTTGCAGCAAAAAAGGGCTTTCCAAGCGCATACGCAGAATCCCTTTTCTTGTTCAATCCATTTCTTTTCATTCATTCATCCATCAATTTTCATACAAAATGGCTCCACAACATCTTCAAGCTTGATTTGGAAGAAGAGGTAAGTGTTTTTACAGCCCATACCTCTTATTTGTATTGAAATTTTAGTTTTGTTAAAATTTGTTTTCCTAGATTTTATGTGTAATTAAGATTTTAAAATCTAGTTTTTTTAATTGCCAGGAAGAAATAATCTCCCTCAACTAAACCCTCCACCAAACCCTCTATCTCCTCATGAAGAAATGAATGAAGAAACAAATGAAGAAAATAACCAAGAAAATGAACCTCAACTGCCTCCACCAATCGAGAAACCTCCTCCTGGAACACAAGAAAATTTGATCAACCAAATTGAAAGAGGGAAAAAAGAATTAGAATCTTTAATTAAGAGGTTAAAAGATTCTATTGTTACAAATCCTGGAAGGGAAAGACTTGCAAAATCATTGGAAGCAATCTTGACCCACGTAAGCTCAATTAGTGGACAAATTAATTTATGGCAAGATAAAAGATAAGAACAAAAACAATATTATGAAAATAAATTATCTTATGCGGACTTAAAAAAGAAAAAAATCACAAAAGATGACATTTGCAAACTCTTTAAAAAACCAGGGGACACTGATACTCTTAGAACTACAACAAGGCGGTTCCCAATTCATTGGTGCTTAAATGAAGACATTAAAAAAACTTTTGGGAGAGATGGTGGATGGTATTTGATTCACCTCCCTGTAACAATCATGAGGTTCCTATATATTTCTTAAGGAAACTCTATTGCGAGTTTGTAGTTAAGGAGGTGCCAAATTATTTTGGCCATCTAGATTCTCAGGGTAGAGGAGGGCGTCATCATTTGATAGAGAAAGGGCACATCGTGACCCTAATGCACCTAGTGTTCCTATTGGCAAGCCACAGGTGGATCATGTTAGTATTCCTTCCATTGTGAAGGAACATGTAGAGGTAGACACACTAGGCACGATTAGTGCTCTAATAGAGATTCTCATTCAGTGTGCCACTCCTTTAGTTGAGGCTGACCATGGTCAATCTTCGAGGGGGCATATTTGTCGGTCATGTGGATGCTTGTGCACATTTGGTACTGCCAAGAGAGAGGAAGAGGATCTTGGAATGATGACTGATAATTTTCTAAATATGACATTTGGAATTGACACATAGGTAAATATTTCCAAGTTCATTAAATTTCTTTGATCATATTTCATTTATAAAATAATAACTAATTAATTTAGTATCTATTGATTATGATCAAAATTCAGGGCAAAAGTGTTAGTAGCGGTGGCAATGGCAATGATCCTCCTATCCCTTTCTACACATCGTTGTCAATTCCATAAGTATGTATCGAATAAAACATTTTAATTAATATATTTGATTGTTATGTAATTATATGAATAATTGTATCATAACTTATTGTGCATGTGTATTAGTTCACTAGTGGACCATCGACATTCACAAAAGACAATGAAGGGAATAGTGCCACTTTCCTTGAGGTATCTTTATTTGCATGTTAATTTGATTTACTTGATTATATTTAATTAATAAATGAATGAATAACTAAATTACTAGATAAATTATGATCAAAATCCAAAGGCAAAGTGGTCATTGCGATGATCACATTCTTTCACCTGGCTTTGTGACGTCACCATTGAGTCCACAAGTATATATGTAATAATGCATTATAATTAACATGTCAATAGTACATTCTTATATGAATGGTTACCTTATAATTTGGCATGTACATGTGCACTAGTTGAATGTTGGAGCTTTGACATCGACACTGCACATTGAAGGACGCGGTGGAACCTTCACGGAGGTATCATTTATTCATTAGTAGGGTTGTAAAAAATATATGTAATCTTGATAACTACATAATACTTTTGTTGTTTCATTTTCAATTATTGACATCAGAGACTCCTTTTATTTGTGATATTTTGGGTCATGTAGTAGCTGCAGTAGTAGCTAGTTTTGAAGCACTGATTGAGGTATGAAAGAGATCACTTAATTTTAATACTTTGTATTAAATTTTATAATGATATTCATGTATGTATTTTAATTATTATTTTGATCATTTTTGTAGAGACTTATTACTCTAGATCATCAACATGCACCTTCGGTGGATGTACATAGTGACTATTTGCTAGCAGTAAGGGAATATTCAATTTTATGTCATTGTATAATTCAATTTTGATGTATATTAGTTATTGATACTTAAATTTTTTTTTATCAGCTCGAGCTACAGAAGAGTGTAGAAAGGAGGACTAGTGAGCGCACTTGGAAGACTACAACATCTACTGCATCTCCATCGATGTGATGATCGAAGACATGAGCTTGGGATTTGTTTTCTTCCCCTGGCGGAAAAGGACTAGATTAGGGATATAGATTGTATTCCTATATAGCATTAGTGGACATATTTTTTGTATATTGTATAAGTGATACATTGTACATCCATTTGGCTTTGAGAAAGCCAGTTTAAATGTATTGAATATATTCAATGTATGACATTATTGGACATATATATTTGGCTTCATGCCCTACGAATATATATTTTTTATGTTTTAGATATGCAATTCATGTGTTTGATGTATTGATGTATGCTAATTTATGTTTATATGGATGTCTTATGCTTTGTAAATTTCCCATGCCTTATAGTTATGCTTGTATGTTTATCGATGTATATTGTTACTGTATGATTTATACTTTATTAGAACATGAATGTGATGCACAGGTGGTGTGTAAGACACTCTAAACTTGTACCCTTATAAAAATACAAGAAAAATTAGTAAAAATTTAGACAATCTTCTCACATCAAACATCCTTTGTAAGGATCCACTGTCTATGCTTCACCCAATGCACTTGCATTGGTTGGCTCCAAACTATCAAACTATCATTCTAGGACTACTCCTAGTAACCTTCACTAGTCATAAAATGACGTTTTTCTCCACATCTTCCCAAAAGAATTCAAAAAGTAATCAATGATTTGGATACCCTTATGGAAGTTTTAAAACATATCCAAAATGTGACCCAACTTGTTTTGAGATAAAATACTTTAAAATTGCTGATTTTGTACCCTGAACTAGTCCCAGTTCCAAGAACACCAGTCTATTCCTAGACTTCAATACCAACAAAAACACATAAATGATTGCATAAATAAGTAAAAACAATGAAAGGAATATCCTTACATCAAAACCAATCCAAAAACACATTACAAATGATCATTAGAAATTTATGTTCCCTGACTGTACCCTCGAGACGCTTCGACCTAGAGTCGTCAGTGGTGTTCAAGTGACTTTGTGTGCCAAATGAGGTTGCCACTAGTGTTTACCCGACCATTCAAAGCTATTGGAATAGATGGTTTGATGCTACGACTGACGGTTTGAAAGATACATGATGTTTCTCATTTCAACTGAGGAACACTGCAAGTTTTGACATCGACTGAGAATGTGTTGCCAAATATAAATGATCTTGAATCTCTAAAAAATGATATAGGTTATTGTAGGCCTTGGCAACACGGTCCTGTAGCACCTAACAAATCGATGCTACCTTGCACGAGCTCTGAGATATGACCCCATAAAGATCACTGATTTCATACTGAAGGGACCTTGAGGGACACTTTGGCCTGGAGTCATTGGCAGCGTTCGAGCGACTTTGTGTGCCAAACAAGGTTTCTAGTAGCATTTACCTGACCATTTGGAGCTATTGGAATAGATGGTTCCAATCTATAACTGATAGTTTGAAAGATACTCAATGTTTCTCGTTTCAACTAAGGAACACCACAAGTTTTGACATCGATCGAGAATGTGTTGCCAAATATAAACTAACTTGAATCTCTGCAAACCGAGATAGGTTATTGTAGGCCTTGGCAACATGATCTTGTAGCACCTAAAGGATTGATTCTACCTTGAATGAGCTTCAAGATATGACCTCATAAAGATTGTTGATTTCATGTTGAAGGGATCTTAAGGGACACTTTGGCCCAGAGTCATTGGTGGCGTTCGAGTGACTCTATGTGCCAAATGAGATTGCCACTAGTATTTACCCAGCCATTCGGAGCTGTTGGAATAAATGGTTCGATGCTAAGACCGATGGTTTGAAAGATATGCAACATTGGCTATTTGAACTAAGGAAAACTTTAAGTATTGACATCGACCGAGAATGTATTGCCAAATGTAAACAGACTTGAATCTCTAAAAACTGAGACATGTTATTGTAGGCCTCGAAAACATGGTCTCATAGCACCTGATAGATCGATACTACCTTGCACGAGCTCTGAGATATGACCCTATAAAGATCATTGATTACATGTTGAGGGGACCTTGAGGGACACTTTAGCTCAGAGTCGTCGCCAGCGTTTGAGCGACTCTATATGCCAAACGAGGTTTCCAATAGCATTTTCCCAGCCATTCAAAGCTGTTGGAACAAATTATTTGATACTACGCTTGATGATTTGTAAGATATGCAATGTTGCTCATTTGAATTGAGGAACACTCCGAGTTTTGACATCAATAGAGAATGTCTTGCCAAATATAAATGAACTTGAATCTTTGAAAACTGAGAAAAGTTATTGTAGGCCTTGGTAACATGGTCCTGTAGCACCTAAGGGCTCGATGCTACCTCGGAGCTCTGAGATATGACCCCGTAAAGATCACTGATTTCATGTTGAAGGGACCTTGAGGGACACTTCAGCCTGGAGTCGTCAGCAGCATTCGAGCAACTCTGTGTGCCAAATGAGGTTACCACTAGCGTTTACCTGGCCATTTTGAGCTATTGGAACAAATGGTTCGATGTGTTGATGTATGTAGCATTGGTCAGATAAATAAAATTGATTATATAATTATTATAAGAATTGACTTATTATATATACATACATACATACATACATACATACATACATACATACATACATACATACATACATATATATATATATATATATATATATATATATATATATATATATATATATATATATATATATATATATATATATATATATATATATATATATATATATATATATATTAATATATTTAATAGTTGATATTATTTATATTAATATACACATATATATGAAGTCAATCTTTTATTTATTCTTATAATAATTATATAGTTAAATTAATAAATTAGATTAATGAATAGACATGTACCATAAATGGACATGTCTCTTCTTGTCATTCTCAATATATATTCAAGAGATCGATGCATTTGAAAAATACATACTTTATAGGCAGTGCTATTACATTTGTAGCGATCTGGAAAGATCAACATGGTATCAGAGCCAAATTAAAAATGTGAGAAGAGGATCAGACATAGGAGATTATTAGTAGGAACAAACACAACCTCAAAACATAACAATTATTAATATATTGATCTCAGTAGACTACATTCAGACCAATATTAAATTCAATAATTTGGGTGCTCTCGGGGCATCAAAGAAGTTTTTACGTTTGGAATGCAAGCGAAAAAGGAGTATGTATGGTTATCACATGATAGATGGGAATTTCACCCTAAAAACACAAGGGGAACCAATGAGTTTTTTATATCACACTATTAGCGATTACATGGTATGAATAGGCTGGAGCTTTGGAATAGGGCAGGCGGGTTCATTCTTACCTAATCAGAAATGGATTCAAGTCCCACCTCTTTGTGGGGAATGCACTCGTTGACATGTATGCCAAAGCCAAGGCCTCAAACTAAAATTTGTTACTTTTATTTATATCCTCTTTGCCTATAGCCATGCAGGCATGGTAATTGAGGGTTTACAAATATTTGATTCCATGACCCCATATTACCACATTGCTTCAACTGTTGAGCATGTGTAGTGGACTTCCTTGGTTGAGGTGGCCTTCTCCATGACACACATTCATTAATTGTGAAGATGCCAGTAGAAGTAGAAGCTGATGCCAGGGTGTGGGGAGCCTTACTTGGTGGCTGTAGAATTCACCGCAATTTGGATTTAGGAAAATGTGTTTCTCAACATCTCTTCCAACTAGAACCTAAAAATACTGGATATTATCTACTCCTAGGAAACATGTACGCTATATCTAGAATGTGGGAACAATCCATACACATAAGAACAATTATGAAAAACAAAGGGTTGAGAAAAACTCCAGGATACAGTTGGGTAGAAGCCAAGAACATGCTTCATGTGTTCTATGTGGGAGACTAGTCACAGCCTCAGTCAAAGGAAATGTACTCAACTTTGAAAGATTGAGTGAGCAGATGGAGGGAGTAGGATATATGGTTGACGCTACTTTTTCCTTGATCAATGTGGAAGAGGAGGAGAAGGATCAGACCTTAAATGTTCATAGTGAAAAATTGGCAATTGCCTTTGGGCTTATCAACATACCTTGTGGAACACCAATCCGTATTAGCAAGAACCTTAGAATGTGTTGCGATCGCCATAATGCCACTAAGTTTATTTCTTGGATTGCACATTAAAGAAATTATATACAAGGCATCAAAAGTATCTGGCAAATATGACGAGTTGAAGATATGGCTAGATAAGATAATAGTGGTTATATTTCCTATCGACAACTATGGAATTGAAGAGATTATGTCTTGGAGTTGCTGACGAAGTCAAACTACCAGTCATAAGTGTCCATCCATATCAATAATATGTTTTCCATTCCAAAATAATCAGTATCGACATGTGATCAAGCCATATAATTCTTGAGTGTTACGTGACAGAAGGTCGGTAAATATATTAATGGGCGATCACACTAAGAAATGTTTTATATTATTTGTCAAATTCATGAAGATATTGATGATACCGAGTCTTAAGAATTGATTCTATAAGAGGTGATGTAATGACTGATGGTTAAGGATTAATAATGATATGATGGATAGAGAAACTATAACGTCAATAAGCATCATTCTATGATTAGTGAGGACAGATGATAACCATCGTTGGTTATGAGATGCAATTAGATAAGGCTAACCAAATGTAAGAAGAAATTTATGAAGGGATGTGATTTAGATATAATGTGTCCTTTCCTTTTTGTTCAAGAGGTGCAACCCTTCTATCTAGTAAGAGCATCTGCCTTTTACATTTTGGTTGCAAGATTAAAATTGTAGTTCAGAGATAACTTGCATATTTCTAGAGTAGTAACAAGCATAGAAAATATGAAGTCATTAGGGCACAAATGTGATAAGCAATTGGCAGATCGGTAGAAGATTGTTTTCATATATTTCTTGAGACACTAGAGATAACAACTTATCAGTATATATATATATATATATATATATATATATATATATATATATATATATATATATATATATATATATATATATATATATATATATATATATATATATATATATATATATATATATATATATATATATATATATATATATATATATATATATATATATATATATATATATATATCCATACGCTAGTCACCAATTAGAGATTGTGTTGTGTACGGTGGATGTGAGGCATAGATCTTTGGGTGAATGGTGTAATCATCTAAAAATGGTCATCTAGACTATTAGCCCCTTTTGCTAAATCATCAATTGCTTATTCTTGATCAAATCCTAGTTCTATCATTTATTCGATTATTTTCTATGGGGTAACCATTTTATCCTAAAGTCTTTATTTAATTAAAAAGAGTTTCCTCCTCTTTTAATTAAAATAAAAAGCCCCCCACTTTTCCTCTTATCCTAAGTTGCAAAAATAAAACATTATTCTTATTTTATAAAAAGGGAAAAAAACACTTTTTGTCTCATATGGACACAAAAGTCAACTCTTATTTTCTCATTGGAGGATACTTGTGCACATGGATTGCTCCTCTTTGATGCTCCACCATTGATTAAATCTTTTTGCCTCTTAATCTCCATGGTCCATTCCTTCTCATTTCTTATAAAAGGAGAGCTCTCTTCTTCATTCTAGATCCCCAACTTTTTATGCTAACTTTATGTTGTAGGATTTCTTGGAGACTTTAGGGTTTTTGAAGACTTTGAAGCCTTTTGGAGATCTTTCTACATTTAAGCTTTCATTCTTGCATTCTTAGCTTAGCTTCATGTTTATGCTTTCTTAGATTAGTTTCCTTTCAAGCTCTAGCTTAGATCTCACATAGTCTAAATAGGAAAGATTTGTAACACTTGCTCTTTCTTTTCATAGCTTAGTTGCATTGTTCTTTCATTTCCATAGCTTAGTTTGCATCTTCATTCCTAGCATAGTTGCATTTGCATCTCCATTTGGATTCTTGAAGATATTGGCATTCTTGCCCTTGTCTTCATTTGAATCTCCCATTGCATGGTTTACTAGCAAGGTTATTGGCTTAATAGCTCTAGCTAAGAGCATTCTTAACACCCTTGCACTCCATGTCTAGGGAGCTCTAAATTGATTTCTCAAGGTTTCCAATCCATGGATTCTCTTGGAAGCAATGATTTAGAGAAGTGCACATCTTAGTGTGTACATTTTTGGCGCCCACCATGGGTTAGAGCATTAATATTTTGTCCTTTATTTTTTTGCATTTTCGTCAATTTTTAGCGCTATTTTTGGCTCTCTATTTTTTTGGATCAGGTGATACTTCACCAGTATTGCGTGATACTTCACTTTGACTGACGTGATACTTTACCAGTTAAAAGTATCTCTCACTATGAGAGGAACTATCACTCTGTTTGGAACATTTTATCGCCTGGTGTCAAACGAAGTATCACCCTGAAATATACTATTGCCCCAGTATACTATAAAGTATCATGCGATATTTTTGGTGTCTGTACTGTCGCCTGTACCTGGCAGTGAGTTGATTTTTGGGTTTTCTATTTTTTTTTTAAATTGCAGCGTTTTCAGAATCTGTGCCACTATGGAAAATTGGCACCCATTTTTTAGAAATTTTCACATACGGTATCAAAAATTTAAGTGTGATATATCATTGGAAAGCTCTTTCCTAGCCTAATCCAACCATGTTGGTTTCATTTTCAAATTTTTCCATTTGATCAACTATTTTCTTTAGAGATTATCTAATTTTTGATGTGCTAACCATTGTGGGGCTAACAAGTTGTGCTTGTAGGTGCTCTCATTTCTTGAAATTATTTGCTCAAAAGAACGCATGTCAAAGCTTCAAATGCACAAGGGCTACTAACGGTTTTTTTTAGGGCTCCCCAAAGCATAAAAACCCAATCAAGTGCTTGTTGTTTATTTCATTTCAAGTGTGACAATTACTAGTTGTTTCATTTCATAGGAACATAATATCTTGTTGTAGGAATTCTTGGGTGGTAGGAGAAGTATGCTCTTCACCCTTATGGTGAACCATAAAATCTTGGCCCATCTTTGGATTTTGAAAGCAAGAGGGTAATTGAACATTTTCTTGGTGTGTTTGGGAGAAAACTTTGAGATAGGGGAGTATGCTCTTCACCCTTGTGGTGAAACAAAAACCTTGAACCTCACAAGTTGATCTACTCTTTGTTTAGATCTTTAGAATCCTTTAGCGGGCCTACTCTTGAGCGATCAAGAGGAATGACCTAAGTGGGGATAAGATAATACCAAGCTATTCCAACCCACTATAATCTCAAGGCTATCAAAGACACAAAACCTTGGTAGATGTAGTGCTTGTATTTGCTTGATGTGAGTACTTGTGAGATTGTGACCATGAGAAAAGTATTGAGCAAGAATGCTTAAGGTACTCTTGTGGCCGCGAGGTCCCAGTTTTTTTTGAGGAGCAAGAGGGGTACTACAAATAGAAGCCCTTACTAAGAACCATAAGTAGAGGCCACCCTATTTTTGCCACTTAGCTTCTTGGTGCAAGGATTGATCCAAGTGGAATAACTCAGATCACCCCAAGATTACTCACCATATGTGTTCCTTTGGTTGTGTCTTTGGCACTTCCATGACAAAGCCAATATCTATTATGGGAAACCACTTTGTGTGAGGCAATGGAGCATCAAGTTGTGGGCCAAGTTGTTAAGTATTGAGCCATTGTCTTTTTAGGCTAAAAAGTGCTTGAAGTGTTTTCATTGTGATATACCCATGTAAATGTTCTTGAACATACAAACATCGCAGTAGTGCTCATAGAATTTTTCATTTTGATATCCCAACTGCTTGTCTTGGCAAGGTTGCTTTTGCCATTGTGCAAGTTTTTGATGACATGTTTGATCCCATACTATTTGCAAACCTGTCAATTTACTACTGTCATTATGATTGAAATTGAAAAATCAACCCTCAAACTAAAAACTTTGAACAAATAATCCCAAAAATTTAGATTTTGCACTTCATTGGTCAAGAGTCATATAATTCTGCAACAGTATCATGCCTTGTGGAGAGAAATGTCATGTGACAGTTCACCCCTACTAGAATATCATCCCACCTACCTAGAAAGTATTGCTCGGGCTTATTGGAAACTATCACCTAGCTTAAGGCGAAGTATTGCCTCGCTATAAACTATTGGCCTGGTTGCCTGGAAAGTATCGCCTTGAGTCATTCTGCTATCCTATCACTATTGCAATTTGGATCTGCTAAACTTGAGTTTTAACCAGTCGTATGGTGTCTTTTCTTGTTCTTATCTGAAGCTGGCTTGTTGTCTACATGCTTAGATTTGTTCTAGACTGAAAAAATGAGTTAAAACTATTGGATTTGAGCCTAACAAATGCTACTCTTGATCACTTGTCACATTACGGTTACCACTATAGCTACTTGCTAATCGAGCTTCTTGCTCATCTCTCAGCTTAAGTCAATTGATTGCTATAAGTTCTTGAGCACCTTTGGCGAGCCATCTCTATTGTTCTATCTTGACAAGTGATCTCTATTAGCTTTTGCTTATCTCAATATCTGAGAAACTTTGTCTCATTCTATTAGTCAACCAACAATTCTTTTTCATGCTGGTTACAACTTGGTCTCAATTTGAGTAGGAGAATCATCCTCCATTCAATTACACTAAGTTACCTTCTCCAGCCAGACACTCACAAGTGCCCACTTGCAATGATAGTTCTAGTTCTGACCAATCTAAAGATTCCAAGGCTACCCCATGGTACAAAGGAGGCTTCCTCTTTTCTGCATTCAAAACCCCCAAAAACACAGATAGTGTCTCACTTACTATGAACGAACAAGAGATATATCCTCATATGAAAGAACACTTTGAGAAAAGAGATAAACAAGCACTCTTGGATAGAGAGTATAGTAAAAGCTTAATGGAAGTTGCTAGGCACATGACTTCAACAGGGATGTCCCATGAACAACCCGGGACTAGTATCTATGAAAATAGACCTTTCTTTGATACCAGTGGCAACAATGAAAACAACACACCACCAAGGTCCCCTCCAAGATAGACTTTTGATGTACCTTCTTCACCTCCTAGACCACCTCCCTCTAACCATGAGAAAGAGGCCATTGACGATATTTCTAGTGAGGATCTTATTGCATTTGAACAAGATGAGGACTCCCAATGAAAGATGCTTAAGCTTTTAGAGCGCAATGGCGACCAATATTTCCAATATATGACTTCTAGAGGATACAAGATTCCTCCCGGCTATGATGTCAAACAAATTGTCCAACAAAGAGTACCAACTAAATTGGAAGTCCTTAAGGAAGAACTACATCGGACAAATCAATGCCTTACCCAAATGGCAATAGAAAGAGAGCCCTCAAAGGTCTCCTTTGTAGAATTTATTTGTGCTCTTCCATTTGATAGGAGTCTATAAATGGTCCCATTTCCTAGGGATATTGAGGTTCCCAAGTATGACATGTATGATGGAAATGGTGATCCTCATGACCATGTGCGCCACTTTTACACTCTTAGCATAGAATTCCTTCATGAAGACACATTTTTGTTATGATTATTCCATCGAAGCTTAAGAGGACAAGCTTTAGAATGGTTTGCAAAGTTGAAACCTCCTTTGAAAACTTTTGATGAGTAGGCTATGCACTTTACACAACACTATTTGTACAACATTCAACAACCTATCACTATGATAGATCTAAGTGCTCTACGAAAAAATCAAGGTGAGCCATTTGCCACTTACTTGCAATGTTGGAGGTCAATGTATTCTCGATATTCTCGTCAGTTACTCGAAAGAGAAAAGATTGATATTTTCATCAACAATCTAGTGCCTAAGCTATATTATGATCTTAGGAAACAACTGTTCTCCTCTTGTAATGAGATGGTTGAAAGTGCATATCGAATTGAAGATGTTGCCATCAAAAAGGGTGATATTGTTATCAATAAGGATACTAGAAACTATGGCAAAGACAAGAGTAAACCTTGGAATAGAAATAAGCATGTTGTCAATGATGGGGTTGTAGATGTCCCTAAAGCTAAAGAGCCTACTTTCAACCTTTCTAATGCCATCTATGCAGAAAAACAAAAAGAAGTTTCCAACACTCGAGATGCTCCTAAGCCTCAATATGCTGATAAGCCAAAAAAAAAATTCCGATGACAGGTCTATACCCCATTGGCTAAACCATATGATGTGATTCTTAAGACTTTGGTTGCCAATAATTATCTTATGCTTCCTGAGAAAAATCATCCCTATGATCCACCAGTTAAGCCAGATTGGTGGAGAGAGGATTATTACTACCACTATCATAGAAACAAGGGACACAAGACTAACAATTGTTTCACACTTAAAGATGCTATTCAAGATCTTATTTATGGAGGCACAATTCTCACCGATGGCTTAGTTAAGAACTCTAATCACCAGGCTTTCAAAGATCCTCTACCTAAGTATGACAAAGGTGAAACCTCTCAACCACATAAGAAGAATCATGATGCTAAGATCAACTACATGTATACTTTTGATTCTCCTGTGATCAACATGGTAGAGCCCATTGAGAGTGTTCTTATGATGAGATCCCAAGATGATAATAAAGCCAATCATGGTATACCAAAGTTGGTCTTGCAAACATGAGGTAGTTCATCTTCCTAAAGTGAGGCACTGAATGCTGTTACTAGGGGGCAAGATAAATTGGTCCTTAAAAATGCACCTGATCCTAAGCAAACCTCTTCTTCCAAACCAGTGGCTCCTTCAATCTTGTCTAGCTATGATCTTGTACACTAGTTGCAATGGACACCCACACAGATATCTATTTTTGAGTTGCTTGAGCTATCCCCTTTGCACAAGGAGATCCTTGAAATGCTCTGCGTACAGCTAATGTCCCTAATGACATTGACCTAGATAGGTTCCAAGCTATGGTTAACCACATATCATCACCTCATTATCTATCCTTTTCTGTAGAAGATGACGTATCTGTTAACCACCCTCACAACCTTGCCTTACACATTGAAGTTATGGTCTACCACACCTGAGTCCACCGAGTCCTAATAGAGAATGGTGCTAGGTTAAACATTGTTTCTTTCAACGTGGTGCAATAGTTGGGTTTATCAAAATTTGCTATAGATCCTAAACAGAAAATTACTATAAAAGCATATGATGAAGTTGAAAGATCTTCCAAAGGTCTTGCCACACTGCCTGTTCAAGTGGGCCCTATCACGAAAGATATTATGTTCCAAGTATTGTACATCCCACTTGCTTATAACATTCTTTTGGGTCATCCTTGGATCCATGACATGCAAGTTGTGTCTTTTACTTACCATTAGTGCATCAATTTCCCTCATAATGGAGCTGAAATTGTTATTCTAGGGGATCATTCTATTGCTATTAATGCTCTTGCTACTGCTAAAACATTTTTTCCTCATAAAAAACCTTCTAATGATCCTACTGTGTCCCTGGTTGCTACTAAGAAAACATTTAAGATGATGAGCCTTGGTATGGGTGAATACACACTGGATTCCCTTACTGCTATGCCTACTTCTCCTAGATCATATGGGAGAACTTCTGATAAGATGAAGCCTTCTGCTTCTGCTATGATAGTTTTTGGTAATTTTGTTGAAGCATCCGCACCCCTAGAGGCAGAAAGAAAAGAACAAGCTATTAGAGAATGGATCTATAGAGACGAAAAAGACAGTACCACTATTGCTACTCCTATTTCTCCTAAGCGCTATGGTAAAGGCTATAAATTTTTGTAGCAAATGGGCTATCAAGGTCAAGGACCTATAAATGATAATGGACATGCCCTAGTCAAGCCTTTGAGTCATACTAATGGCCGACCCTCTAAGGTTACAACAGGTCTAGGATATGGTGCCGATGATGACCTCCCTACATGTTCTAGAAATGCTCCCATGATTAGTGATTTAGACATAGATACAGATGAGTCACCACTACACACTATGGCTCAAATGGGAGATAGTCTTCCTTCTACTTCACTCCTTTGGGAAGGAGAATGCTTGTCTACTAATGATACAGCTGAAGCCTCCACATCTAGAAATTTTATACCTAATGAGTCATTGAGCTTTGATAGACAATGTAGAAATATTGCATGCTTACTGAAAAGAGGAGATCTCACAAATAATGACACTGAAGCCTCTACTTCTAAAGGTCCTAAATCTTCTTGGTGCAAACATCCCAATAGAAGCATAACAACAGATTCAAATGAATATGAATGGGATACTCTCTCTGATGAATCTTCCACAGTGGATATGGAAGTGGATGTGGTTCATATTTATGGTGACCAACCCGATGTAGTTGATGAGTCTCGCGTAGGGTTTGATGAGTTTAATCCATGTATTGCTTTAGTGGACCACGCTGTCCTTCTATGACAAGTCTAGATCTTAACACTTTCAGAGCTTACCCTATAGGCTTGACCTCTCTTGTCACTAGAGATGACATCCCTTGCATAAATGCTATTGAACCAATCACTTCATTTCATCTCATAAAATCAGATCTCATAGCTTGGTCCACCCAGGATCAACATGCCCTTGAACCTGTTACTTCTTCCACTAGCGAACTAGCAACAAAAAGGACTGAATCAGAACTCAAGTATCTCAATCATCAAATCAAAAGAAAAGAGCAATGCTCAAATAGCGAAAACCACATTGTGGCGATATCTGAACCTAAAAAAATAAAAATAAAGACCTGCTAAAAAATGATGATTATCAAATAAAAGATGAAAAGTTGATTCTTTACAAGAACATGGTGAACTTATCTAAAAATAAAATTGCTAATGTCATAGTTACTTTGACATCCATTTTACAATTGAAAAAGCATAAATCATGCTTTAAGTTCCTGGTGGAAGAATTACGCTATCCTGCCCATAATTCCTACAATGCCACTATCTTTTCCTATTTCCAAGATCACATTATCCTTGAAAATCTCATCCATCACGCCTCACACTTTACCCTCATCTCTGGTGACTTATATAGGGAGGGTCTAGACAGAACTCTCCTTAAGTGTCTAGAAATAGAGGAGTCAGAGAAAGCGCTGGCCGTCATTCATGACGGTATATGTGGATCACACTTTAATGACCTTGCATTAACTTGGAAATTGCTTAGGGCTAACTACTATTGGTCAGGACCTTATCTTATCACTGCAGCATTTGGGTCTAAGGTTTATCAGTTATCTACGCCAGAGGAAGTAGAGCTTACCGAGCCTATCAATGTTCTACATCTAAAAAAGTTATATGCCTAAGGTTCTTGAGTGCTTTGTATATATTCTTATTGATCCTGAAAAAATTACAAAAAAATTCATATATGATGCTGAAAAAATCTTAAAAAGCATAAAATTCCTGAAAAAATGAGCATCCTAGTGAAAACCTAGCAATAGGCACTTTGATGTCTCACCAAAAAAATTAAAAAAATGCAAAAAATTAAAAAAAAAAAGAAGAAAAAATGCCTTGGTGAAAACCTAGAAATGGGTGTTGCTTGAGACCCTTGCACCTATGTCTGTCAGTCTTGTGTGGTGCTCCTTCACTCCACTTCTCACTTTACCTCTCCTAGCCTGGAATTGACTCTTGTCTTAGTCTAGGGGGCATACGTTGTTCTAGCTTATCTTGGGTCTCTTTGTGTGTTCGGGCTTCTTGGTCCTCTTGGTTCCAACGATGTTTTTCAACACCACCCCAATTGTGTTTTTCAAAACTTTCCTAGTATCGAGTGTTTCTCAACACTTATCAGGTATCCTATCTGTAGTCTCGAATGATGCAATATTTCTCACTAGTAGATGCGATACTCAAAGTTTGACTTTATGACCTACACAAACACACTTAAACACTTGACTTGCTGAAATTTGCTTTATTTCTTTGTGTGCTATCTATGATGATTTCTTTGTTGAGTGTTCTCTCCCTAAGAAGTTTTTGATAATGCATAGCTAGAAGACTGAGGGCATGAGGACATTTTTTATTGCTTTTTCTACTTGTGGGTATATATTTTGTTGGTCCTAACTGTCATTAGCATTTATGCTTGTTCCACTTGACATTAGGGTCTAAAAGGTGTTATCCTTGACTATTTTCTCAAGTGCATGCTTATAGTCATCTTGACTTTCCTTGTGTCTCGATGCGAGTATAATCTTGCTATACTAAACTTAGGGAATCTCACTGCACTAGTCATCTTGACTTATATGTTTTTGGTGCCTAGGTGGGATTTCCACATTCAATCTGATATAGATCATATTCATATACCCATAGTCATACTAGTGTGTATTGTATGATCTTACGACACTACCAATAATGCTTGATGATGAATATTAGAGTCTAATAGCTTTGTGACCTTGCAAGTAAACCGCTTTTCATAATAGCTTGCATTTTTAGGTTCATGTTAGTTAGTTTTGCATCTTGCATATGGAGAGAGCTCTCCTTTCATCTTTCACGGACTTCTTAGTCAAACTGCACTCACCTTTTACTTCTTCCCGATCATGTCTTTCACTTCTTGTCTTTCATATCACATCATTTTATATTCATTTCAGGATCAAAACCAAAATCTGAGTTCACCTTGATAGTCAAAATTGCATTTCAAATTTTCTCCTTCTTCCGCGCAGTTGGTTGACAATTTGAGGCCTGATCCTTCGATCTTCGTTGGGGCATCTTCACCTCTTCACCCCCATCTCTCTCACCATTCTTGTCTTTCATTCATTTCATTCATCTCTCTCTAAGGTCTTGACTGGGGCATATCTTCACTGCTTGATGGTTGTCCTATCATCTTTCTCTTCGATTATGATTTCTAGTGATTTGATCATGTTGCTCTTACTTCTGCCTTCCCTCTACCTGATTTCACTTTCGATCCCAAGGGGGCAGACACATCATATCCTATTGGCTATTCTCTAGAGCATATGCTTGAACATTCCATTTTCTCTGATTGATCTATCTTTGCGCTTGACATGTTAGTTCTCATCTTGAGTTCTGATACTATCCATCTCTTTCCTAAGTGTTCAGTACTGTCGCTACCAGACTGACAATGCAAGATTTGCTATCTCTCTGCACTTCATTATTTGGAGTCAGATCTCTACTTGCCTTCTTGGCTGATCTATTCTTTAACGTAATGTGTTCCTAGATCAATCACACATTAGTCAAAGAGGGGCAAATGTAATCATCTAAAAATGGTCATCTAGACTATTAGCCCCTTTTGCTAAATCATCAATTGCTTATTCTTGATCAAATCTTAGTTCTATCATTTATTTTATTATTTTCTATGGGCTAACCATTTTATCCTAAAGTCTTTATTTAATTAAAAGGAGTTTCCTCATCTTTTAATTAAATAAAAAGCCCCCCACTTTTCCTCTCATCCTAAGTTGCACAAATAAAGCATTATTCTTATTTTATAAAAAGGGAAAAAGCACTTTTTATCTCATATGGACACAAAAGTCAACTCTTATTTTCTCATTGGAGGATACTTGTGCACATGGATTTCTCCTCTTTGATGCTCCACCGTTGATTAAATCTTTTTGCCTCTTAATCTCCATGGTCCATTCCTTCTCATTTCTTATAAAAGGAGAGCTCTCTTCTTCATTCTAGATCCCCAAATTTTTATGCTAACTTTATGCTGAAGGATTTCTTGGAGACTTTAGGGTTTTTGAAGACGCTGGAGCCTTTTGGAGATCTTTCTACATTTAAGCTTTCATTCTTGCATTCTTAGCTTAGCTTCATGTTTATGCTTTCTTAGATTAGTTTCCTTTCAAGCTCTAGCTTAGATCTCACATAGTCTAAATAGGAAGGATTTGTAACACTTGCTCTTTCTTTTCATAGCTTAGTTGCATTGTTCTTTCATTTCCATAGCTTATTTTGCATCTTCATTTCTAGCATAGTTGCATTTGCATCTCCATTTGGATTCTTGAAGATATTGGCATTCTTGCCCTTGTCTTCATTTGAATTTCTCATTGCATGGTTTACTAGCAAGGTTATTGGCTTAATAGCTCTAACTGAGAGCATTCTTAACACCCTTGCACTCTATGTCTAGGGAGCTCTAAATTGATTTCTCAAGGTTTCCAATCCATGGATTCTCTTGGAAGCAATGATTTAGAGAAGTGCACATCTTAGTGTGTACAAATGGAAGCCTAATATAGCCTATGGTTATAAGGTGTTGGAGACATCACACATTGACCATAGAACTAAGGGTAACGGTGAGTATAAATTATTTTTTATTGGTAATGAACATTTCATAAATATTCATTTATATATTTTATTATATGAGATGGTATAATTGAAAGTATATGGTGATTATATATATATTTAAAGAAGTAATATATATAAAATCTTAGATTAAAGATATATACTTAGAGGATTGAATATGTATTCAAGGTATATATTTAAATTAGATCTTTATCTATATTACATTGGAATGATCTTATATCATTATGTAGAAATATCCTTGAGTATGAAACTAGTATCCCTCTTTTCTTTTATACATATTATTTGCCTTGATCTTTTTCAAGGATGCTCCTACAGGAAAAGAAGATTGATATCAAATTTAGAGGGAGTCTGACACTTTATCTATTAGAAGCAAACCTTGGACAAGAAGGTCAAAAGGTTGATATCACATTCAGAAGAAGTCTAATGAACCATTAGAGGAAACCTTGGTCGAGAAGGATAAATGTTGATGTTAGTACTCAAAGATTTAGAGGGAGTTAGTATAACATCTAGAGGATATGCCTTATTTAATTTCCAAGGACCTTGGTCAATTAGAGGGAGTCAGTATAACATCTAGAGGATATGCCTTATTTAATTTCCAAGGACCTTGGTCATATTGATACAAAGGGAGTAAACCATATCGAGATGGTTTCCCTAGTGACCAAGAAACTATAAAAGGAAAAAAAAAAGAATTGTGATTCAAATGATGAAATTCTATGTATGTGAACTAGAAGGCTTTTATGCAGATATCTAAGTCATGATATTCCTAGATAGATGGTTGGGAATTCAAGAAAAGAGTGTAATGCAGACTAAAGAACAAAGACATGACTTGCTTGCAAAAGGTTGATATTAGATTCAGATGGAGTATAATAGTTCATCTAAAATAACCTTGGACAAGGAGGTGAGGAGATTGTTACAAGACCTTAAAGGAAGCATCCAAAAGACTATGATCATGAGATTGATTCGCATGCTTTTATGCTATCTCCTACATAACTTGGGGTTCACCTACAGTGATACAAACTATATAAGAGATATATTGCATAAGTATGCTATTCAAGGTACATTATCCATACATAACATATGGCTGATATTCTCACCAAGTTTCTTGCTAGAGGTAAAGTTGTGTACCTTCAAGATAAAATTGGCATGTTGGAGAATGGAGCCTTAGATGAAAAGGAGTTTCAATATCTGTGATCTATTATCTTGTATGTTATTGCATTATTCTCCTTGAAAGAGAAGTGTAAGGTGAAAGCCCTTGTTTCACCCTTTGGGATGAGTCATGATGGATCCACCCTCTGAGTCAAGGTGGATTTCATGTGTGTGACTCTAGGACTTGTGGGCACTCTTGTGAACATTGGAGAAAGGTGACAACTTTTCGACAATGAACACTTGTATTTGATGTTACAAGGTGACAATCTTATAATAAAGATTCATTATGGTAGATAGTTATATGTCTATGCACATACGATAATAGGGTTATATATAAATGGAATGTAATGTTCTGATTTACTATATCCTTGTATCATGATCTAAGGTGATATGAAAATTAGGTATCATGATCTAAGGTGATTCCTCATATCAAGGTGATATGAAAATTAGGTATCACGATCTAAGGTTATTCCTCATATCAAGGTGGTATGAAAATTAGGTATCACAATCTAAGGTGATTCCTCATATCAAGGTGGTATGAAAATTAGGTATCATGATCTAAGGTGATTCCTCATATCAAGGTGGTATGAAAATTAGGTATCATGATCTAAGGTGATTCCTCATATCAAGGTGGTATGAAAATTAGGTATCACGATCTAAGGTGATTCCTCATATCACATGTTAGGTGATATGTAAAATTGGGTATCACATGTCAGGTGATTCCTCATATCACATGTTGGGTGATATTGAAAACTGGGTATCACATGTTAGGTGATTCCTCATATCACACGTTAGGTGATATTGAAAACTGGGTATCACATATTAGGTGATTCCTTATATCACATGTTAGGTGATATTGAAAATTGGGTATCACATGTTAGGTGATTCATTATATCACATGTTAGGTGATATGTAAATCTGGGTATGACGTGTTAGGTGATTCCTTATATCACATGTTAGGTGATATGTAAAACTTGATATCACATGTTAGGCTTGGTATCAAATGTTATGTGATACTTCATATCATGAATTATGTAATATATGATTTCTTAGTATCCATATGAATCATATTAGGATCCTTTTGAACTTAGTATTACATATTGATTGGACCCTATGAAACATATCACATAGTGACATGTCTCTACGTAAACTTAGTATCCATATGACATACATCATGAGACATTGTCATTAGACATACCATGGACATTTATGAGCTATGGTGAACATCATGTGACTTGATGTTCTTGCATATACCATATCTCCTGATATCATAGTGGGGTGATATCTCCTCTCTTTCAAAATTAATGATTTATTACCTTGATAGATTTTATCTTCCCTAGCTAAGAGGGAGTGTTGATGTATGTAGCATCAGTCAGATAAATAAAATTGATTGTGTAATTATTATAAGAATTAACTTATTACACACACACACACACACACACACACATTAATATATTTAATAATTGATATTATTTATATTAATATACACATATATATGAAGTTAATCTTTTATTTATTCTTATAATAATTATATAGTTAAATTAATAAATTAGATTAATGAATAGACATGTCCCATGAAGAGACATGTCTCTTCTTGTTATTCTCAATATATATTCAAGGGATCGATGCATTTGAAAAATACATACTTTATAGGCAGCGCTATTACATTGCAGCGATTTGGAAAGATCAACATGATGCTATACCCGATGGTTTGAAAGATAAGTAATGTTGGCCATTTGAACTAAGGAACACTTTGAGTTTTGACATCGACCGAGAATGTGTTTCCAAATATAACCAAGCTTGAATCTCTAAAAACCAAGATAGGTTATTGTATGCCTCGACAACATGGTTCCATAGCACCTGATGAATCAATGCTATCTCGCATGAGCTCCAAAATATGACCCCATAAAGATCATTGATTTCATACTGAAGGGACGTTGAGGGACACTTCAGCTTAGATTTTTTGACAGTGTTCAAGTGACTTTGTGTGCTGAATGAGGTTGCCACTAGCATTTACCCGACCATTCAGAGCTATTGGAACAGACGGTTCGATGCTATGACTAATGGTTTGAAAGATACACAATGTTGGCCATTTGAACTGAGGAACAATTCAAGTTTTAACATCATTTGAGAATGTGTTGCCAAATATAAATGAACTTGAATTTCTAAAAATGAGATAGGTTATTGTAGGCCTCGGAAACATGGTCTCGTAGCACCTGATGGATCAATGCTAGCTCGCACAAGCTCTGAGATGTAACCCCGTAAAGATCACTAATTTTATGCTGAAGGGACGTTGAGGGACACTTCAACTCAGAGTTGTTAGCAACATTCAAGAGACTCTGTGTGCCAAATGAGGTTGCCACTAGTGTTTACCCAGCCATTCAGAGCTTTTGGAATAGAGAGTTTGATGCTACGATGACAGTTTGAAACTAAGGAACACTTCAAGTTTTGACATCGACTGAGAATGTGTTGCCAAATATAAATGAACTTGAATTTCTAAAAAATGAGATAGGTTGTTGTAGGCTTGGGAAAAATGGTCCTGTAGCACCTGATGGATCGATGCTACCTCACACAAGCTCCGAGGTATGACCTCATAAAGATCTCCAATTTCATGCTGAAGGGAGCTTGAGGGACACTTCAGCCTAGAGTTGTAGGCGGCGTTTGAGTGACTCTATGTGCCAAATGAGGTTTCCACTAGTGTTTACATGGCCATTCAGAGCTGTTGGAATAGACGGTTCAAGGCTACAACTGATTGTTTGAAAGATACACAATGTTGGCCATTTGAATTGAGGAACACTTCAAGTTTTGACATCAACCGAGAATGTGTTGCCAAATATAAATGATCTTGAATCTCTAAAAATTGAGATAGGTTATTGTAGGCCTCGACAAAATGGTCTTGTAGCACCTAATGGATCGATGCTACCTCACACGAGCTCTGAGATATGACCTAGTAAAGATCATCAATTTCATGCTGAAGGGACCTTGAGGGACACTTCGACCTAGAGTTGTCAGCGACATTTGAGAAATTCTATGTGCCAAAAAAGGTTGGCACTAGTATTTACCTGACCATTCGAAGCTATTGGAATAGATGGTTTGATGCTACAACTGACGGTTTGAAAGATACGCAATGTTGGCCATTTGAACTGAGGAATAATTTGAGTTTTGACATCGACCGAGAATGTGTTGCCAAATATAAATAAATTTGAATCTCTGAAAACAAAGATAGGTTACTATAGGCCTCAACAATAGGGTCCTATAGCACCTAACAAATTGATGCTACCTTGCATGAGCTCTGAGATATGACCCATAAAGATCACCAATTTCATGCTGAAGGGACATTGAGGGACACTTTGGCTCAGAGTCATCGTCGGCATTCGAGCGAATCTATGTGCCAAATGCGGTTGCCACTAGCATTTACCCATCCATTCAGAGTTGTTGGAATAGACGGTTTGATGCTATGACTGATGGTTTGAAAGATACGTAATGATGGCCATTTGAACTGAGGAACACTTCAAGTTTTGACATCAACTAAGAATGTGTTGCCAAATATAAATGAACTTGAATCTCTAAAAACCGAGATAGGTTATTGTAGGCCCTAGCAACATAGTCTTGTAGCACATGACATATTGATGTTACCTCGCATGAGCTTTGAGATATGACCTCATAAAGTTCACTGATTTCATGTTGATGAGACCTTGAGGGACACTTCGACATGAAGTCGTCATTGGAGTTTGAGTGACTCTGTGTGCCAAATGATTGGAATAGATGGTTTGAGGCTATGATCGATGGTTTAAAGATACACAATGTTGGCTATTTGAACTGAGGAACACTTCAAGTTTTGACATCGACTGAGAATGTGTTGCCAAATATAAACAAACTTGAATCTTTGAAAACTGAGATAGGTTATTGTAGGCCCCGACAACACGGTCCTGTAGCACCTGACAGATCAACTTGGGAACACATAGATGATGTGCTCGCATCTTCATAATTTAGTTGTCTTGTTGCATGCAAGTTTCTCATTCATTGTCTTTTCATTTCTAATTCCAATTCCCTCTTACTTTGTATTGATGTTTCATGTTCCTCATCGAAACAAAAATCTTCTTATATGGTATACATTTGTTTTGTTCATGAAGTTGTCTCATTCTTTCCCATTTCTTCTCTTTGTCTCTTTCATACTTTTCCGATGTTAAAGACTTTTCTCATTTCCTTGGCATGGTGATGATTTCTACATATGAATTGATTATAATTTTAAAAATATAATATAACTATATTACAATAAGTCCAATTATAATATAAACCCCTTACAATATGATAAATTATAATATAAATTTATTACAATTTATCAAATTATGTATTGAACAAGTCTATATCATACCAATTATAAACCAAAACACTCTTTATTCACATTTGACATGTAAAAAAAAATAAAATAACCTCAATCAATAAATTTTGGTGAATAATGATTGACTATCACAATTTGATGTTGATTTTTAAACAAAAAGATAGTGCAAATTTATAGAATATGATTCTTTGTCACTTTCAACACTATGAAAAGAGAATATTTGTCGGATAAAATGTAGAACTTAGACATCATACAGAAAAAGTGGGCCTCTTTCATGAGATCTTTAACAAAGAAGATAATTTATTTTAGTGTTCCATAGTGTGAGCATGCTATAGCGCGTGCACCCTATGCAAAACTAAAAAAGTGTTATGCATGCTCTTGCATAGCACAAGCGCGCTATAGCATGTGTGCCCTATGCAAAACTAGAGAGAGAGAGAGAGAGAGAGAGAGAGAGAGAGAGAGAGAGAGAGAGAGAAGGGGAAGGGAAGAAAGTAGGAGAGAGAGGGGGAAGGGGAGAGAGAGAGAGAGAGAGGGACTCTCTCTCTCTCTCTCTCTCTCTCTCTCTCTCTCTCTCCTCAGCCCCTGCCACTTTCTAAATATTTATTTCTCACCATTAAAATCTATGATTTCCATAGGGTGCTCATGCTATAGCGTGCACGCCCTATGGAAGTCATAGGTTTGAATAGTGTGCTTGTACTATAACACGTACACCCTATAGGGTGCACATGCTTTTAAAGACATTGGAATCCACCAAGCCTAAGGCTTGGATTTCCCTTGAAGATCCAACCCAAAGGCTTGGAGGATTCAAATAGGCCCGAGACGTGTTTTCCAGCAAACATATAAAAAAATGACTTCTTTTTTTATGTGGTCCTCATCAGGTTTACTCAAGGTTCAATAACATTAAAATTAGATGATGTGATATTGTAGATCTCTTTGTTAGCTATCTAAGCATATAATTTATTTTGAATTATGATTATGTTAAGTTTTTCATCTCTAATTTCTTTTGTGTGTACGTTCATTTTTTGTCAAAAACCAATGTGTAGTATTTTGGGCATAGATTTTGGCTCACTCATCAAATTTTGCAACAAGTTACATTTTTAGAAACTAGACTCCATTCTACACACTTTAAAAAAAAGAAAATTTCATTTTTGATTATTTTTAAATGATTTCTAGGGGGAGCACACAAAAGTTTCATGTTTTCAGGATGTGTGCACTTCGTAAATTCATAATAAATTATACATTTATAAAAATATTAGCAAAAAAATCCAGGATAAACTACATGGTGTTAGCTAACTTCTCACTGGAGTGATTAAAAAAATTCAAAAAAAAAAGTTAACATTTTAGGGGGAGCACATTAGACGCTATGTTATGTTTTTCACAGAAAATAGGACCACTTTTTGTGTTCCCCCTTTTTGAGGGCCTTAATCTACACCATTTTAAAAATAAATTAGTATTTTAGGAACTAGATTCAGAGTATTACAACTCTTGGTCTTGTAGCATCTTAAAATTTTGAGTCTAACTATCTTCAATTTCTTGTTGAAGTTCAGAGTTTGCCGAATTCAGGAAAAAAGTGGCATCTTATACCCCATATTTGGTCCCCCATCTTTGTGCACTTACCCTATTACAAAAATATGGAATTGATAGTAGAGAAAGATGTGTTATGCTAGTCAACCCATCAAACAAAGAGGATCATTCCTTAAGGAAATATATTGTCTCTATTAAGAGATCTAGAAAATAAGTTAGTCTAAGGACTAATCTTAGGATCCATTTAATAATGTACAGGGCATGATAATGTAAAGATGAACATAAGGAAAGAGTTTTCTCCTTAGCCATTTGTAAAAGAGATTGCATTGAATCATTGTTTGAAATGTTCCTAGCTAATATTTTTTTCAGATTGAACATAGATGCATGCTAATTTAAGCTTTTTTGTGTTAAAGAAATAAGATACACAAATCCTTCTATGATGAAAGCCAAATATATACTATCAAGTTGATGGGAAAAGAAAAGAAAATTTAAAGCAATTCATAATTTGACAGTGATCATTTGCAATGAAATTTAACTAGGTTCATTATATTATATCTTTTTATAATATAAGAGTTTGCTACAATAGATCAATACTAAAAACTTGACAAATCAATGAAGAACATATGAAGTTTGTTAGGGGTCATCACATTTATGATATGAATGACTCTTGTTGTCCAGGTTTCATTTACTCTAGAATGTTTAGAATAGTACAAGAGAAAATCTTCCTTGTAATGATAAGAGTGAACATATTACATGGATTTTTAATTATTCAATGATAATTAACTCTAGTTAAGGAGTAGCTTCTAAGTTCAATACATCACCATAATTTGAAGACAAAAAAACAAAGTTATAACAATTATTTAAAATTGATGTACTGTTAAGTGCAATTTCATTTTTAACTCAAACCATAATGAAAGTTGCTCCATCAATGATATCGTGTTACATAAAATATTACAAAAAAAAATGTCACAAAAGTGAACTACTACCAAATGCAATTTTGAGGTTGTTTTAGCCAAAACAAAGGTTATAACATCATAAATATGATGGAACATCAGTGTTTACAACTTCAGCTACAAACATGAAATAATAGAAGATAGAAAATTTCTTTCCAGGTGTTGAAGATGGAGTATGAAAGCTTCCAATAAGCACTAACGATCCAATTAATGCAATCCACAATATAACATTAATTCTTGTCATAAATGTAGCACAAAATAATGTTCTTTGCTTTGAAAGCAAGGTGGTAATCTCCCATTCATAATGTATGTATTTATTACAAAGTAACCAAAGAACTGGTACAAGCTTAAGGAAGCATAAGATTGCAAATCTAATTCTAAATTTTCTAATCCATCTCTTCATAAACTATGAAAATCCCTCATATGGTGTAGTTCTGGGTGTTCCAAAAAGTATGAAAGATAGCACATAAGATCAGCAAATAAAAATTCAACCTAATAATGGAAGCAGTTTAGTTTGATTTACAAAAGAACATCAAATTCATATTAAATTGGGTGAAGCTTAAATATTTATGCAATGTCACAGCTAGTTTTGACTGTATTCGGTCATGCGTATAACAATTAGACATATTATTGTATGCACAATTAAACATAAATCTGAAAAAAACATAAATATTAATACAGATTAATTTTTGAAACAATTGTACAAAAACAAGAAGATTGAGAAAGCATAGAATTACTGATTGACATCCAAAATCCAAGCGACATTAATTATAATTTATGATAAACCTATGTCAATAGCACAATATTTTTTTATTTAAATTTATCCCCCTATAATCAGTATTGTTAAAATGGAATTAAATTATTTGTGGCTGGTCATATGAAATTTCAAAATCCTTATTCCAATAAAAAATCAATAACATATAACCATAAAGAGACGTCTCTATAGGTGTGGAGTATATCTAGAACATGTGTATAATCCCATGCAAAAGAAATTAAAAAATATCTAGAACTCGGTGGTGTATGGCCAACATCCTCCATGCTTGTGTTGTGAATAAGCATTGAAATAGAGCATGAGCATTTATGGATGCATGGAGCAGGGCACAAGCATTTATTAATGCCTTAGCAGACATATATGTAAAAAGTGAAAATGTCATCTTATGGGAGGCATTGGACTTGGGGGATATGCACAAAAATGGATTTAGTGAATTGATTTTTGAAGCATTCTCCAACGAGTGGCAATGAATGATCAAGGTTTGTCATTTCAGAGATGTCTTTTTTGCAGGGGGACTGCCAATGCACGGTAAAGTAGATTTCTCATATATTATAGAGGGAAATGCCCATGATAGAAACATATTCACAAACAATGGAAGCATATGCAGGGCATACACACTTTTGACAAAAAGTTCCAGAGACTGCGGTCTTAGGGAGTGTCTTGTTGTAGGTTGTACACAAAATGGGAATGTTAAATGGGTCGTACAAACTTCCAAACTGATGTTTTACATATATGAAGTAGATTTAATGACTTTGTCAGCATTTCTCTGCCGAATTGATGCAAAACATAAAAGTATAAATAGAGCATGTTGCTATACACTATTTAGTAAGGGGGAAAACTTTGTATAAGAAAAGCATGGCTAGAAAATGGTTATTGAAGCCTAAGAAGGGGAGCCCACAACTTCTAGAGATAGTGAGTAAGGTGGATAGTCTCATGTGGGAATTATTTACCAAACTCACTTTTCCACTAAGAATTAACAAAACCCTATAGACGATTATGTAATAGCAATCAAAATTAAAAATCCCCCTGAAACAAGTTTTCAAGTTAAACTCCTTCTGAAATAAAATACATCGCCTTGACAACATGCCCAAACCATGCAATAAGGCACATAATTGAGCTTCTGGAGTAGCTCCTATTAGAACTTCAATGAAAATGGCAAACACTACATTGATTTAAAAAGGGATCTCTAGTTCTATCAATAACAATAACTCAAATTATGATCTAGTGAACCAAGAATGAAGGCATCTCTGATTGGATCAATAACAAGAAAAGCTTAAACCCTAGTTTAAAAAAATATCCAAAATAGTGTTAAAAATGTTTAAGAAATATAAATGAAAATTGAATTACAATCTGATCATCCAAGAAAATTACAGGGCATTCAATAGAATAAATGGTTAATCCATACCTAACTTCCTCTATTTTTTCAAAATTATCTTCAAAGCAATCTTACCATACAAGATTTTTGTTTCAGCTTGAATGAAATAATTTGTGTTTATAAACGAAAGCAAAAAAAGGCCATAAGATTAGGAGCTAAAAATAGAGATAGCACCCAAAATTAGAAACTCAGAGCTTGTGAGATTTAGAAACTGGGATAAGGGCAACTAAAAAAATTACAAAAATAGGCAAGAAAAATAAATCACCTAAAAATAATGTTTGAGTCTGTTATCCAAACAAAAAAATTAGAGAAGGGCTTAATAAAAATAAATCTTATTTCTTTATTTGTAAAATAAAAATCATGGAATGATTCTATTATCATTTTTTTAATTAATTTTGTAAAATAAAATAAATAATTTTTTTTTTCTAATTTCTTTTTTTAAAATGAAAATTAGTTTGAGTACAAATAATAATAATAATAAAATTATCTTCTTTTCTTTTTATATTTCTTTCCAGCTTTTAAAAAAATCAAATATTAGTCAGAGAAATAGAAAGCTAAAAGATAGGTAAGATAGAGCAAAGTTTAAACATACTTTGAAATCCATTTTACTATTCTAATTTATTGATATCACCAATGTGTACATCATATGCAATACCTAAAAATATTTTTGAAATATTTTACTCTCATTCAATCTTGACGGACTAGCTGAAAATTGTCTTTTGGTATTAACATTAAACCATTTTAGTTGTAATGTTCTGTACATATTGATGATTTTGATGTGAAAGAGTTATTTATTTAATTATTATTCATGTTAGACTCCTACGGGATAAGATCGGTGATTTGATACATATTTCATATTTGTACAGGAGACATGGGCAAATGAAAAAGGACCATTCCCACCACATCCCATGACGTGCCCACTCCTTGCAAGTAATTAATGGTGATAAGTGGATGAATGGGCTTAGCTGGCTTATGTCGATCTTTCATATTAAAAAATAATTTGAAAAAATTGAAAATACAACAAATTTTTGCTAAATTTTGATCATCTGTTCTTCATGATCTACACATTTTACAAAACTACAAAAATTTACTAACAATTCACAGTATTTTTACAAATAATCTGACTTTTTTTTTTTTTTTTTGTCTTTAATACATTCTATCCGAAGTTTAACCTAGCCTTATAGATTTATGGTAGGTATTCCATGTCAAACATCGAAACAATGCTAGTTAATGACTGCAGAGTTTAATGACAACTAGAAGTTTCTTAAGCTAGCTTATATTCCTTCACTACCTATGGTCCACTGGCCAGCCATAGAGAACTAAAAACCCTTCAAACCTCCTACTAGTATTAGAGTCTTTATTTAATCAACGACAGGTTAAAAAACAAACATGAATCATTTAATGCTGGTTGCATCTAGCTAAATAGTCATGAGATAGTAAGTGAAATAAGGAAATGTCTTAGAAACACTCTTTTTTTATTCTTTCTTCTTTTTTCACTAAGCTACGAATGAGAGGCAACCATGTCTCAATTGTTGCGATAAGTGCAGTGCTAAAATTCTTTCCTTTTATCATGTATACTATATATATTGAATTCCTTTCTAATGCTAGTCTCAGAGAAACTAAATTTTAGTTACCTTCATTGTTTACCTTCTTCTTTTATTCATTAGTTGATTCATTCTCTCTCTAATCTCTATTGTGTAATGACCAAAGGAAGCATAATATTGTTTATAGGTACTTGTAACTTTTGCGTTTGTAAAGTATACAATACTATGAATTCAAGTAATAAATTTTTGTCTTTGAGTATAGCCTAGGGTATTAACTATGAAATTACTATGATGGTCATATGTATCTAGGCATTTTTATTTAGAGAAGGCGATCTTTATCAAAATCTATATTACACATGATCATGAGTTGAGCTATTCACATATTCACACAACTAGTTATTGACAAACCATAAATAGTATGAAATCTGACTCCATGCATGGGTAAGTGCATAAAGATGGTGGACCAAAAAGGGGTATAAGATGCCACTTTTTTCCTGAAATCAACAAACTCTGAACTTCAATGTAATATTCTCGTCATTAAAAAACTATTAAAACTATTGTATTAGGGGTCACGATTAATTTAGTTTATCTCGGGCTCATTCTTTCTTTTTGTTGGCATAGTTTAGTTGTCACCATCGGCTCTTTTGTGCACTCTCAGGAGTTTTTGCCGATGGGTATTTATGCTCAGCGTGTAGGTTGGATTTGATATGTTTAGATTTATATTTGATTTGTATTTGCGAATTCCTGTTGGGATTCTTCTCTTTACCATTTCAGAGGTGAAAGACCCTCCCTATTTGGTTTGTTGTAGTTTCAGTGGGATTCAACCCTCACCCTACTCTACTTGTTCTACTTGTATCGGATCTGGCAAATCTGAGGTTTTCGTCAATTTATTCAATAAGATCTTTTTGGCAATATTTTTGGCCTATGTATTGTTCTATGTTATTATCGGTGATATCATTCAATTTTCTCGAAGGCTTCTTCATACTTCATGCACATTCCAACTGTCCATACACACTCTGCTCATCCTTCTACCACCCGACAGCTAGCTTTCCTTCACACCTTCCTGCATTGTCGTACAACCATAACCTAGCACTATATGACCTTTTTCTGCACCGTACAACCTTCAAACTAGCACCATATGACTACCTTTCTCCATCATATGGGTCCCATCCATCCATCATACGACCTGCTCCTATACCATACGACCTTCTACCAAGCACCATACGACTACCCTGTTCCACCGTATGACCACCTCCATATGACCTTGAAGTCTTACCGTAAGGTGTTGAGATTTTTTTGAACAGCTCCTGCTGACCCACCATATGACCTCTACTATTTCATCATACGGCCCCCAGTGTCTGTTCCAGTACCGTAAAACCTCCCTAGCATAGTTTAGCTCCTGTATGGACCTCTTGCATATCCTTTCTTAGCACCATCCCATTTGGTTAAGAGTTGGAAGGGTGTTATTCCATGCAACTGAGGTTGGGAACATTACAGTGGCATCAGAGCTGGTGATTCTACCAGCTTGTGGATATTGAATGAAAGTTTATTCAAGGAAAAGGAGTAGATCTCACTCAGTTGGTAGAATGGGAAATCCCCAAAACCCTACGACCGAAGTCATAACTCTTCTGAGAGAGCTCACTAAGAACCAGGTATAGATAAATGACACTCAACATCTCATGGAAGAAACACTGTGAAAGTTGGCCGAAAGCAAGATATCCACAAAACAAAGCGACAACTCTATCTCGGGATGGGAAAATCCCAAATCTGTACGCTCTTGACCGTTAATGCCAACTTTCCCTCCATAGACAGAAGAATGATGAGAGCAACCAACCTTCCAAGAATTACAAGATCAGCTTCAGGACGATTGGAGGAATGCAAATATGGAAGGAGATATATCCTACAAAGATTATGCTGAGTTGAGAATGAGGTACTTTGGCGGAAACAAGCCTGGCTATTATAATGATGATCTGAGATGGAAGATGGGAAAGGTTAATCTATCATCCTTTGATGGCTCTAGAACTATGATAGCTCGAACATGGGTGCAAAAAGCAGACACATATTTCCAGCTCAACCCTATGCTAGAAGATGAAGCCATCAAATTTGTAACACTACATCTTGAAGGGATAGCCCATGAATGGTGGCATCATGGCATGGTTACTCTCAGCCACAACCAAGTAAATTTCTATGCTAAATTCACCAAGAGATTGATAGACTATTTCGATGGAAGAGATCCAGAACTGAATTTCAAAGAATTGGCTCATTTAAAGCAATCTAGCACAGTTGATGGTTACATAATAGAATTTTAGAGAATGTATGTCTTGGTGACTGATATTTTAGAAAGATTATTGGTGGTACTATTCATGGATGGATTGGTAGAACCCTTGAAAGGGTGGGTGAAAGGATTCAACCCCATCAGACTCATGGAAGCAATTAAGAAAGCATGCGACATGGCAGCATCATCTTCTTCGTCCACCAAATATTACTCGTAGCCCAAACCACCTCTCACTCCATGGGAAAGAGATAACAGATCTCCACCTAGGAGGCCTCCATTGGATGATGAAACTAGGCAGGAACTCAGAAGGAAGAAACTCTATTTCAACTGTAAGGAGACATGGGTACGGGGACATCGATGCCTTGGCAAAGGAAAAATCCATTACATTGAGGTTTTGTCTAACGGAGAGGAAGAACAAACACCTGAAGCCGAAGCAGCGGAACAAAAAAATTTGGGGGAGGTAAGCCCCAATCATGTAGAAAGACTTGCCACACTGTTCAAAAGAGGAGGCAACATTTCTACTCTGGTGGGAACTCTGAGATGCACCATGTTTTGGGTACGGGGCACCCTCCAAGGAAAATGGGTCATGGTCATGCTTGATAGTGGATTCACACTCAACTTCATTAACTCATTACTAGTGAGCCGATGGAGTCTATGTTTGGAGGCACACCAGGGATTTGACATCAAAGTAGCAAGAGGAAATCTATTAAAATGCACTCATTTGGTGAACATCACCATGGGAAACCACACAATGATGGATGATTTCTTCATGGTGGATTTGGATGACATGGAAGTCATTCTCAGCATTCAGTGGATGGAAACATTGGATGAATACACACAGAGTTTCAAGAAAATGGAGTTCTCCTTTGAGGTAAATGGAAAAAAGGTTGTGCTAAGAGGGATGTCGAATGGAGGACTGAAGGAAATTTCGGCCCAATGGATGGAATCTATCTTCAGACACGACAATGTGGTTTGGGCCGCACACTATTTTGCCTTGACAAAACCCATATAGAGACAAAGAATGGACCACTAGGATGAAGAACTTTAAAGGGTTTTGGATAGATACCACCAGGTCTTCACTGACATACTGCCAGGAAAATCTAAGGTTTCCATCAATTAATTCAATAAGATCTTTCTGGCAATATATTTGGCTTATGTATTGTTTTGTATTATTATCGGTGATATCATTCAATTCTCCTGGAGGCTTCTTCATACTTTATGCACATTCCAACTGTCCATACACACTCTGCTCATCCTTCTACTGCTCGACAACCATCTTTCCTTCACACCTACCTGCATTATTGTACGACCATAATTCAACACCGTACGGCCTATTTCTGCATCGTACAGCCTTCAAACTAGCACCATACAGCTACCCTTCTCCACTATACATGTCCCATCCAACCACCGTATGACCTACTCCTGCACCATATGGCCTTCTACCAAGCACCGTACGGCTACCCTGTTCCACCATACAGGTCACCGCTAGCCATTGTATGACCACCTCCACATGGCCTTGAAGTCTTACTGTCTGGCCTTGAGATTTTTCCATACAGCTCCTGCTGACCCACTGTACGGCCTCTACTATTTCATCGTACGGTCCCCAGTGCCTATTCTAGTGTCATATGACCTCCCTGGCATAGTTTGACTCCTGTACGAACCTCCTACACATCATTTCTTGGCACCATCCCATTTGGTTGAGAGCTGGAAGCATGTTATTCCATACAAATGAGGTTGGGAACATTACATTCAATAAGAAATTGAAGATAGTTAGACTCAAAATTTTAAGATGCGACAAAAACAAGAGTTGTAATACTCTTAATCTAGTTCCTAAACTACTAACTTATTTTGAAAATGGTGCAGATTAAGGCCCTCAAAAAGGGGGAACACAAAAAGTGGTCCTATTTTTTATGAAAAAACATAACATAGTGTCTGGTGTGCTCCCCCTAAAATGTTAACTTTTTTTTTGAATTTTTTTAATTGCTCCAGTGAGAAGTTAGCTAACACCACACAGTTTATCCCAGAATTTTTTGATGAATGTCTAATTTTTTATGAATTTACGAAGTGAACACATCCTGAAAACATGAAATTTTTGTGTGCTCCCCCTAGAAATCATTTAAATTAATTAAAAATCAAATTTTCTTTTTTTTAAAAGTGTGTAGAATGGAGTCTAGTTTCTAAAAATGTAACTTGTTGAAAAATTCGATGAACAAGCCAAAATCTATGCCCAAAATACTACACGTTGGTTTTTCACAAAAAATGGAGATACACACAAAATAAATAAGAGTTGAAAAATTTAACATAATCAGAATTCAAAATAGATTATATGCTTAGATAGCTAATAGAGAGATATGCAATATCACGTCATCTGATTTTTACGTTCTTGAGCCACAAGTAAACCCGATGAGGATCACACAAAAAAAGATGTCATTTTTTTGTATGTCTGCTGGAAAACACATCTCAGGCCTATTTGAATCGTCCAAGCCTTTGGGTTGGATCTCCAAGGAAAATCCAAGCCTTAGGATTGGTAAATTCCAATACCTTACAAAGCATGTGCACCCTATAGGATGAGTGCACTACTGAAATCGATGACTTCCATAGGGTGTGTGCCCTATGAAAGTCATAGATTTTAATAGTGCACTCACCCTATTTAAGTCATAGATATAAATTCTCTCTCTCTCTCTCTCTCTCCTTCTCCTTCTCTTTCTCTCTATCCTACCCTCTCCCTTTCCCCTTCTCTATCTCTCCTTCCCCTTCTCTCTCTCTCTCTCTCTCTCTCCTACTCTCTCCCTCTCTCTCTCTCCCCCCTTTTCTCCCTTTTCCTTGTTTTTCATAGGGCACATGCCCTATTTAAGAGTATGCATAACACTTTTTAGTTTTGTATAGGGGGCACGCGCTATGCAAAACTAAAACAAACGGTCTTCTTTGCCAAGGATCTCATGAAAGAGGCCCACTTTTTTTGTATGATGTTTGAGTTCTGCGTGTTATCAGACAAGTATTCTCTTTTCATGGTGTTGATAGTGACAAAGAAGCATGTTCTATCAATTTGTACCATATTTTTGTTTAAAAATCAACATCGAATTGTGAAAGTCAATTATTATCACCAAAATTTATCGATGGAGGTAAGTTTTTTATTTTTTTACATATCAAATGTGAATAAAGAGTGTTTTGGTTTATAATTGGTATGATATAGACTTGTTCAATACATAATTTGATATAATTGTAATAAATTTATATTATAATTTGTCATATTGTAAGAGGTTTATATTATAATTTGACTTATTTTTTTACATTTATATTATATTTTTAAAATTGTAATCAATTCATATGTAGAAATCATCATCATGCCAAGGAAATGAGCAAAGAATTTAACACCGAAAGAGCATGAAAGAGACAAAGAGAAGAAAAGGGAAAGAATGAGACAACTTCATGAACAAAAAAAATTAGATACCATACAAGAAGATTTTTCTTTGGATGAGGAATATAAAACATCAATACAAAGTAAGAGAGAATTAGAATTGGAAACAAAAAGACAATGAATGAGAAACTTGCGTGCAACAAGACAATTGAATTATGAAGATGCGGGGACATCATCTATGAGTTCCCAAGTTCAAGAGACATCATCATCCAATGTTGGAGGCACACCAATGTATCATGTTGAAGGCATACCATTGTCTACTTCTGAAGGTGGAGGCACACCAATGTATCATGTTGAAGGCACACCAATGTATCATGTTGAAGGCACACCATTGCCTACTTCCGAAAGTGTGGGCACACCCTTGTATCATGTTGAAGGTACACCATTATCTACATACGAAAGTGGAGATACACAATTGTATCATGTTGAAGGCACACCATTGTCTACATCTCGAGGTGTAGGCACAACATCATCTCATATTGAAGGCACACCATTATCTACATCCCAAGGTCTAGGCACAACATCATCCCATGTTGAAGGCACTCAAGATGGTACACAATTCACACATAATATTTTTGATGCTCCTAGAATTATTTATAGAAAGCCAAAATATTTGATTGATATTGATACTAACATTTTGCAAGCAATGCTTGACAATATTCCCAAGTGTACTTGTCAAAGAAATGCTAATCATATTTGGAGATCATTTTTTGAGAATTTAAACATGATAGGAAGATGTCAACTATTTGTTGAAATGATGAGAAATCTTAAATTTAGGTCCATCATGAAGATTCTTGGGCTAAGAACGATGGATGAGTCAAGTGAAAAATCTATTGTAAAGAATCTAATGATTGCATATGAGATTGTGGGTTCTACATCACGCACGAAAGATAGTAATGTGACATGATGTGTACTTATATCAATGATAGTAAGAACTCAAATGAAGAAATTTTGACTCATTAGAAAGACAAGGGTATGTGGAAGATCATGGTATGCCAAAAAGTGGCGATGTGAAAAAGAAGTCCCGATTGACAGACTCTTTGAAAAACAAGTATAACTTTCAAACAATATAACATTTTTGAAATTTGAAATATACATCACATTCTATGCTTCACCTAACACAATAATAGTAAACAATTATTTCAATTTGACAAAGTTTAGACTAAGTTAAGGTGGGCAGACACGAGAGTTTTTATATTTAGGAGAATTTGTAGCAGAAAAATCATAATTAATTATTTACTTAGAAAAAAATATAAAAAAATATACATCACATCTAGACATGAGTCTACTACTTTTATCTAGAATCTTATAATAAAATATAATCATTTAATTTTGTTTAATGTGGTCAGACATACACCTACTTGTTATCTTTCTAGTCTTGATTGATAGACTTATTGAAAAATAGCTATAACTTTCAAACTGTATAACATTTTTGAAATCCAAAATATGTGTCACATTCTATGCTTTTTCTACTACGAGGAAAATAAAAAAAGTTTTCAATTTGATAAAGTTTAGACTAAGTTAATGTGGTCAGACAAGAGAGTTTTTGTATTCTAGAAAAGTTGTAGATGAAAAATCATAATTAATTATTTACTTGGAAAAAAATTACAAAAAAATATGTGTCACATGCGAACATGAGTCTATTAGTTATATCTAGAATCTTGTAAAAAAAATTTATCATTTGATTGTGTTTAAGGTGGTCAGACATACACCTACTTCTTATTTTTTCCAAAAATTTTCGTAGTACTACATTGAATTTTAAAATTTTCAAAATATAGAATAATTATTTTTCAAAAAAGGTCTAGGATCTTAGAAACTAAATTAAATTTTTCTACAGATTCTCTTCTTACATATTTTTGATATAATGTTTAGAACTTGTCAAATTTTTATGTCAACTTGCCTAAACCTAATTTTTTGAATTTTCATTGCCACTTAAGGCCTAGTTTGGCATACCGTGATCCTGCACATACCCATAAGAAAAACATTAAAAATAAGTAGAGAGTCTCTAATGAGAGCCCTGGAAAGGTGTCAAAGAGTGGATGATCCAAATAGAAATGAGTTATGGGCATTTTCCGGTAGACTACCGCAAAAAGATAACGCAATTGTTGAAGCTTTGAAATCCTCGATTGAAGAATTTTGGAAGAATAATACACGGGTATCTCCTAATCGAAGAGATGTTGTAAGAAGGAGGATTGACAGTCGAATTCATGTTCCACATCCAAAACATTTTTTGGATTCAACTCAGACACAATTCTTTGCAAAATTTATGCATATGTATCCTAAAATTAAAATTAGTCTAAGATATTTTGAAATGTGTAAACCTTTTTATGTGAAGATAAATCACACACACATAACTTCTTGTTATAGGGTACATATTGAATTTTCTAACCATTTTGAAGTTTATAGGAATATATGTGTAGATTTGCACTCTAACAATGTTTTGAAGGATTATAACATAAATGTCCTACCCAGATCTTCAAAGGAATTAATATCTACCATTTTATGTGAAAGAGTGGATGGTCAACAATTTTACAAGCTCTCATACTTGAATGGTACATGCATAGATTGCAGAGGTTTGCGACATTTGCCAATTTGTCAACATATGGAGAGTACACATGCAATCGATAATGAAATAGTAGAATTTGGAAAATATAAGACCGTGACATACAATCTAAAAGATAGAAAAGAGGCTAAAAGATGTGATTTAGTAATTGAAAAAATTCCAGTGTATTAGTTCATGGACATTTTTTGTAAAAAAATTATTTATGAGTATGCAAGGAATACACATAGAGCGCGATGGTTGGATATGCAATTCAAGTTGTGCAAGGACACATTCCCACTTGATACCATTGTTTTAGTTATGGAATTTGTAGAGAACTACACACTACAACCATAGAATGAGGTGCAAGAAAAGTATTACAACTCTTAACAGGTTGCTATATTTGTTCATATAGCATTCATGCATGCACCAGACAGTACAGAGGAGAACATGAAGATATTGAGGGAGTATCATTTTATATCAGTGACGATCACTCATATTCTACAGAGTTTGTACATGGTTGCTTTCAACTATTTTATGGTCATTTGGAAAACATGGGCATAAAATATCTTTGACATATCATATGGTCAGATAATTGTGCATCACAAGTCAAGAATTCTCAGATGTTTTATTAGTTGTGCAGGATGCATAAGATTACTGGAATTCAATATATGTGAAATTTCATAGAGGCTGATCATGGAAAGGGAGAGCACAATGGTGCAAGTGCATGTATTAAAAGAGCCTTAGCACGTGAAGAATTAACAAACAAAGAGAAAGCAACATTGTCAGATGCAAGATGTATTGTCTAGTGGTGTAACACTACAATGGGTCCAAGTAATGAAGGTGAGTCTATGGTTCATAGATTTTTTTGGTTGATGGATGAAACTAACATTGCACCATATGAGGATTGTTGTAGATTGATAGGATCGAGTGAGCTACACTCTTTTAGAAGTTGTAATGAAAGTTCATGGAGTATCCACACATGACATATGGCGTGCTTTTGTTCATCATGTGTAGATGAATATTGGGATGGGTGAGAGTCAAAGGAATGGGTTGACAAATGGTATACATGTATTTTGAGTCCACTTACCTCCTATCATCCCCATGAATCACTACAACTAAAAAAAATAAAATCATCCATTGACTTTAATCGCTTATTTGATCTAGTACAACAAGGTAAAATTTTCCACATACAAATAATCTCAAATTTAGTACTTTATCATAAATATTCAGTAAACTAATGTCCTCATTATTTTTATATCATTACAGGCCATGTTTTTTTTGTTATTGCACCTGAAGACAATGAAGAAGGGACAAATTATTATTTGTGTCATTGTGTTGAGGAAAAATAGAAATTAGATCACTTGGTTATTGATGGTGAAGAATTAGAATACCCTATAGGAGTAGTGGTTGTAACTAGTACATGGATTAGATGGTATGCTATGAAGAACCCTAGCTTGTGCTTGTTCGAGGATTGTGAGACACACAAAAAGATTCTTCATTATTCAAACCTCGTCATTGCATCAAATGTCCATTTGATTAGATATAGGGGAAGACCACATAATTAAACTCTTTGGAAGGTTCATGAGTCAGACCACGAGGCAATACTTGAGACAATCAAGGGTAGGATAGACCCAATTGGTTCATTAGACTAAATGGAGATACAAAATATTGTAACATGTCAAATTTATATAGCACTGTAAATTGGGTGGACTGTAAATTTCTCATGCATTACCCCGTATGTATAACTGGAAGTTTGTAAGATTTAATGACAACCTTTCTCTTCTATTTTTTGGGGAAATACCTGAAGGTTTTCTCTACTCAGCTCTTTCCTCTGGTGCTCCTATTGAGCTGATTTGTAAAAATATTTCTCACTATTAATAAAAAAAAACTTTATGTTGTTATGCCAATGACTTACAGGCACATAATACTTGGAAGGCCATGGAAGAGCCTTAAGGAACCAACTCAATTCAAGGATTCTTTATCTCATTTCCTTTCCAGCTTCTCCCTCTCTAAAATGGAAGGTTTACATTTTGGTTTATCTAGATAGTGTACCCTCATGGGCCACCTAGTGTACCTAGTGCCTCCACCACATCAAAACTCAAACCAGACTTCACACCTTGATCCTAACACCTTAGATCATCTCAAAATGGTACATTTTCCATGTTACAATTTCTCATACACTCCTATCCACTCATCCTTCACCATTCTTCTACTATAGACTTTCTAGGCCTATCTAGTATCCCTTCAAACCTTGAAATCAATAATTCATTCACAATATCCCCAAATAACCTAGCAATGTTTTTACACTTTCAAATACCCTTTTCAAAGTTACTAAGTTGATATCATTCTCATACTTTCAAGAACATGACTGGTGAACACTTCCTTCACCCCCTAACCCTTCAACTAGGCCTAATTAGCCCTTACCCAAAGAAGCAACTCTATCATCCATTAATCTCCAAACAAGCCTACCATAAACACCACATACAAAAAACTTAAAATCTTCTAACAAAACCTAACCTAGAGTAGTAGAAAACTTGGTATCAACCTTACTTCCTTCATAAGTAGCATGCCTAGCAAGCTCTCCAAGAAGAACAAACTTGACAACAATCTTAATTTCTTTGGAGAAAAGTGTCACGATCTTGTTATATTTCAGTAGAGAAGCAGCCTCACGAGTAATCTTATAAAAAATATCAATCATGAAGCTCTCCATGATATCCATGGAAGCACTGGATATTCCCTATTCCCTTGGAGGGATGCACTTGTTTCAACACCTTGTATATAAACCTCTTGTAACTTTCTACACTTATCTTCCTCTTCTTCTTCTTCTTATTCTCAGATTTCATGGATTTGACTATTGAATCCTTTGTGGGCTTGAACATCACTTTCTTTGCTTTTCTATACTTTGGAAAAGCCTTTACTTCATTCTCTCATTTCATACCATCTGCTTTAACAATTGTGGAAGCCCTAGAAGCTTTTAGAGCCATGGATTTTATGCTTGTATGAACAACTAACTGGAATTTTTTGCAAGTTAAGTTTCTTAGAATTCTCAAATGCACAGGTATGGGATTGGATTGTATACAAGGGTTGATTTAAAGCATTGTTTGTGGGTAGCTAAGAGCATATGTACAAGGATTTTTCATCGGCTCCCAATATCTTTTGAAGATATTGTGGGCTTGTGTGGAATTGAATATTGTGTACCTTTTATGGATTTTGGTCCTATGTTGTTACGTTGGAAGGGATGACATTTAATGCAAGAGAATTTTTGGGCAGATAGTTTTGTTTGTGAGATATCAAATCAGTAATTTTTTGAGATTTGAAATGGCTAGGTGTATTTATGAGCAAGTTGGGTCAATGATTTTAGTTGACATGTATTGTAAATAGTGATATATTTTAAATTATTTAAGTAATTAGTATTTGTGTTATTTATTTATTTGATGGAGTTTTCATTCATCAAGTCATATGTAAAATTTTTTTAGGACATGAATTCCAACTTCTCCCTCTCTAAAATGGAAGGTTTACATTTTGGTTTATCCAAATTAATACATTTTCTTCCATTACTAGGTTTTACCTTCTTCCCTTGCACCTGTTCTATTCCTTGTTTCACACAGTTTCCCTTTTCAAGTCCAGATGCCTTTGTTGGAAAATTGGTGACAAAATCATTGCATTGTTAGGAATAGTCCCAAGAGATAACTTATCTAATTAAGTATACTTAAACATAAAGTATAAACATAATGAAAGAACACTTGAACACAACACTAATATTTTGGTTATGGGGAAACCCAAATAGGTAAAAACCCTGGTTGGAATTGACACCCACTAATATTTTGTACTAGTGTATAATGATCCTTGTTAGAAGCTCCTTAACCTTGTTATGAGTTTATTTACATTTACAATATATTTAGTACAGTGGACTTGGTCAAGGGTCAGACCCTGTTAGGAGTCTTTTACAATTAACCTTGTTAGGGGTGAGGATGCAAAGTGCCAAAGCACACTGCTCAAAGGGGTGAAGGCTAAAACCTTCTGTTTGAAAGATACACACTATATCTAGATCTTGGTGAACTACACTTTGACCTGCTATCTAGATCAGTTCCAATGTATAGCATAAATACTTCACTTAGTCACATAGACCTTCTTCTGATGGCTCAACACTTTGCACACTCTTCTCTTCTCTTCACAAACAACTATGAACCACACTCAAGAAATCACAAATGACTTCCTATAAATATCTTTCCTCTAAATGATATAATCAAGTCAGCCTATTAGAACCAGCTTGAAATAATATTAGAGAAACCATAAAAAACTCCAATAATAATTCAGTCGGCTCTACTAAGCACGCAACACATTCTGGAACCTATCCAATAAGATAATTGTAGACGCATGCTACACACTGTCGGCTCTACCATAATAATTGGATCTTTCTCCTCAAGCTGAATTACTTCATGTGCTCTTAACTAAACATCACTAACTCTTCTACAAGATTAAATCCAAGGGCGCATACCAAAATGATAGGTAAAATTGTAGAACCAATATAATCTCTGTCGGCTCTTCTGAACAAACATTGGAAACTGCTACTGGTGAATAGCGACTGCATAACTTCACTTCTACTGATCATCTAACTCTACATCCATGAATGTAACATCATTAACATATCTTCATCATATATTTAAACATGCAAGGCTCCATGATAACTGTATGGACAACCATACACAGAACACTACCTGTTACTCTGTCAAGAACACTGCTGACACAAGCTTCTATATAACTGTATGTACTAACAATTAACCTTTGCACCCATGATATCATGTTAATAACATGTCCATGCTACATATACTAAAATATTACTACATAAGTCTTCCACGCATGCTACTTACCATATGTTGTCATCAATGAAAAACATATACTCAGTACTGACTTGTTGGAAAATCTCCAACAATCTCCCCCTTTGGCATTGATGGAAACATATGGAATGAAAAATTGCACCAATCCAAATGAACATTTTTTTTATAACATTCTCCATTTCCTCTTCAAAACTCCCCCAAGGATGAATCCTTCATTTTCTGTAATATTTTTCAACATTCTCTATTTCCTCAACTAAACTACTTCCATAACTGAATGTTACTCCCCCTTAGTATATTACTCCTTTTACTTCTATTTTTCATGACTATATATTACTCCCCCTTTGACATCAACGACAAAGAGAATCACTTAATTTAAGTAATAGTACTACTCCTGAAGTAGAGTAGTCAACCATCCATTAGTCCCTGAGGACTAATGCTCTTTCTTTTTTCTTCTAAGTAGAATCAAGGAAGGGAATTACTCCCAACTTCTCCCTGAGATACTCAAAAGTATCCTTTGGTAGGGGCTTTGTGAATATGTTTACCAATTGATCTTTAGTAGTCACATAGTCCAACTTGACTTCTTTCTCTACCACTTTCTCTCTTAGGAAGTGATACTTGATCTCAATGTGCTTTGTCTTTGCATGCATCATAGGGTTCTTTGACATGTTGATAGTGCTAGTGTTATCATAGTGAATAACAATAGGATAATTAATTTGAATTCTAAAATCCTTTATCATCTGCTTGATCCAAACAATTGTAGAATAATTCAGGGCTTTTGCGACATACTCCACTTCTGCTATTGACTGAGAGATACAATTTTGCTTCTTGCTTGTCCAAGTGACAAGTCTATCACCAAGAAACATGGCTCCACCTGATGTACTCTTTCTATCATCAATGCATCCTATCCAATCAGCATCAGTATACACATGAATCTCAACATTTTATGAATTAGGATACCATAAACCATAATCTATAGTGCCCTACAAATATCTGAATATTCTCTATACTTCCATGAGGTGACTTTGTTTAGGCTCTGCTGCAAATCTTCCAACTATGCCAACTACATTGGAAATATCAAGTCTAGTTTGAGTAAGATATATGAGTTTACCAATCATAAACTTGTACAATGTTGTATCTACTGATGCTCTTTCTTCTTTCTTCTAAGTAGAATCAGGGAAGGGAATTACTCCCAACTTCTCCTTGAGATACTCAAAAGTATCCTTTGGCAAGGGCTTTGTGAATATGTCTCCCAACTAATCTTTAGTAGTCACATAGTCCAACTTGACTTCTTTCTCTACCACTTTCTCTCTTAGGAAGTGATACTTGATCTTAATGTGCTTTGTCTTTGCATGCATCACAGGGTTCTTCGACATGTTGATAGTGCTAGTTTTAGGGTGACCCCACGATAGTGGGTTACACTTTTTTAGAGATGCTGATTTTTGCTGAAATAATAGATTTTTGATAAAATATGATGATTTAAGCCTTGAGAGGCTCTATTTGTAGGATTTAATTACAAATGGATAGCTCAAAGAATCTTAGATAAAAAAACATAGATATAACATCTATACTCCTGATTCATACCTATAATGGAGTCTCCTTCACACCTATTAAAATGCTGACAAAAAATCACTTCGAATTTATCTTTTGGAAAATCAAATGAATCCATTTAACAAAACTATCTATGTAGTAAGGTACTACTGAGAAAATCTTTCCAATGATTATAATGTTAATATATATTAATTTTATTATGACTTTGTATTTTTAGTTTTACTAAACATAGATATTTCACCATATGTCTACCTCTATGTTTGACGCTTATGGAAAAATAGTAAATGAGAGAAAAAAAATTCTAAAAAATATCTATGCCCTAGGTATTGAAGTTATCTTTCTATCAAAAAAATAAAAATGAAATTGGACAAATACATGACAAGTTATAAGCTATGTAGTCAAGGTATGTCAAAATTATGGTGTAGTCAACTTCAAACATTAATAAAATATGAAATAATCATAATAATTTTGTCAAACCAATTGCATGTCCTCTGTATGGATGTTAAAAAACTAAATTCAAAAGATTCATGTTGATATATATTTTAGAAAAAAAGTTATGCTCTATGAAAACAATGTAAGTCTTTGAAAATTACGTTTTCAGCAACATACCAATTTTCATGGGAGAAAGAAAAAAATATTCAAATAAATTCAAAAATAAAAATAAAAAATATATTTAGAATCTAGACAAAAAATCCTAAAAGACTCTAATTTACTTCATCTTTTGATTTCAAATGGTTTAAGGACAATATGCATCTGAATATGATTTTTTTTTTCAAAATGTAGAGTTCAGTGTCCATTCACGCAAAAAAGTGTAGCCCACTATTGTGGGTTCACCCTTTATCAGAGTGAATAACAATAGGATAATTAATCTGAATTCCAAAATCCTTTATCATCTTCTTGATCCAAACAATTGTAGAATAATTTAGGGCTGCTGCAACATACTCCGCTTTTGCTGTTGACTGAGAGATAAAATTTTGCTTCTTGCTTGTCCAAGTGACAAGTCTATCACCAAGAAACACTGCTCCATCTGATGTACTCTTTCTATCATCAATGCATCCTACCCAATTAGCATCAGTATACACATGAACCTCAACATTTTTTGAATTAGAATACCATAAACCATAATCTATAGTGCCCTGCAAATATCTAAATATTCTCTTTACTTCCATGAGGTGACTTTGTTTAGGCTCTGTTGCAAATCTTCCAACTATGCCAACTACATTGGAAATATCAAGTCTAGTTTGAGTAAGATATATGATTTTAGCAATCATAGACTTGTAAAATGTTGTATCTACTGTTGGAGAATCATCTTTTTTGGTAATCTTGCATCCAGTGATCATAGGTGTCCCTACTGGCTTGAAATCATCCATCTTGAATTTCTTCAATATCTCTTTCACATACTCAGACTGATTAATGAAAATACCTTTTTCTATCTACTGTACATTTAGTCCCAAAAAGTATTTGATAGGACCAATCATACTCATCTCAAACTCACTCTGCATTTCTTTAGAAAATTCTGCACTTAGTTTGTCATTACTTCCAAAGATAATGTCATCAATAAATATTGCTACAAGTAGTAGACCTTTAGATGTCTCTCTTATGAATAGATTACAATCTGTTGCTCCTTTTTTGAATCCAATCTTTGTTAGATATCCATCAAGTCTCTCATACCATGCTCTAGGGGCTTTCTTAAGTCCATAGAGGGCTTTCTTCAATCTACATACCATATTAGGTCTGTTTGATAGGGTGAATCCTTTTGGCTTCTCAATGTATACTTATTTTAGCTCTCTATTCAAGAATGTTGACTTAACGTCCATCTGATAAATTTTGAAGTTTTTGAATGTTGCAAAAGCTAGGAATAACTTAATAGCTTCTAACCTACTTACTGGTGCAAAAGTGACTGAGTAGTCAATACCTTCTCTTTGCGCATATCCCTTACATACTAATCTTGCTTTGTTCCTCACTATTGTACCATTTTCATTCATCTTGTTCCTAAATATCCACTTTGTTCTAATCACATTCTTATCACTAGGTCTTGGGACCAGTTCCCAAGTATTATTCTTGATAATTTGATCTAGTTCTTTCATAGCATCATGGCAATTTGAATCTTTGCGTGCATCTTCAACACTTAAGGGTTCAATGTGAGATAGTAAACATACCACCTCACTGCTTGCAGAACTCTTAGCTTTTGATCTTGTTGTGACTTTGCTGCTTTGATCTCCAATGATGTCATTCTTAGAGTGATATCTAGATGTAAACTTTGGAACTTTAGGTGATTCTAACTCATCAGCCTTTGGAGTTTCTACTTTACTTGATTCAGGGTCATTAAATAGAACATCAATACGGTCAAACATTTCTTCAACAACTATCTCACTAGTGGAAGGTCTAGGTTCTTCTTCAATCATAGGTGAGTAATCATGATATCTTTCTTGAACCACAATATTTTCATCAATCTTAACATGAGCACTTTCAATGATCTTCTTTGACCTTAAATTGTAACATCTATAAGCTTTGCTTTTAGTAGAGTAACCAAGGAAAATACCTTCATCACTTCTTGCATCAAACTTTCCTACTACTTCATCCCTCTTGATGTAGCACTTGATTCCAAAGATTATGAATTATTTTACTATGGGATCATTACCAAACCATAGCTCATAAGTTGTCTTGTCCGTGCCTAGTCTCAATTATATTCTGTTGATGGTGTAGACTATTGTATTGACCACATCTCTCCAATAGGTGTGTGAAGCTTTTCCTTCAATCATGATGGTGCACATTGTATCAAGGATGATCCTATTCCTTCTCTCTACAATTTCATTCTGCTAAGGGGTTCTAGGTGCACTCAACTTTCTCTTTATGCCATGTTCTTCGTAGTACTCATAGAATCCGTTAGAGGTGAATTCTCCTCCTCTATCCAATATCAAACATTTTATCTTTAGTCTAGATTCATTCTCAACCTTAGGTTTGAATATTTTGAACTTCTCAAATGCTTCTGATTTATCTTTCAAGAATGCAAACCACATCATCCTAGTATAATCATCAAAAACTAAATGAAATACCTTTCACCATAGTATGATCTTGTTTGAGTTGGACCACATAGGTCTGTATGAATCAGATCCAACTTGCTCTCTGCTGAATTGTGCTTGTTCCTGAATGAGTTTCTCACATGCTTTCTCATCACACATTCCCTGCATATAGTATCAACTAGCTTTGCTATGCTAGGTAGATCTCTTATTGCCTTTACATTGCTTATCTTTACTATGTTATCAAAATTGATATGACATAGTTGTTAGAATAATTGAGAGGGGGGTGAATCAGTTATCCAGTGTCCCAATTCCAAAATGTATAATTCAAAACAACTTCTCCAATTTTTGCTCCTTGGTAAACAATAAATACTTTCACTATCTGTGCTTTTACCGATTACCAGTCAAATACTATAATAGTTACTGATCAAATCTAACATGTAACATGTAAAGAATGATAACAAACAAATATCATGATTAACACATAACATAAGAGATTTAACATGGAAACCCTGTAAAGGGAAAAATCACCGGGGACCGACAACCACAAATTTTTCACTCTTCTGAAGTGAGGTCGGTTAAGACCGAACCTTGTTAAAGGTTTACAAACACACTATCAGGTGTGACCTTGTTAGAGGATTTTAGACTAGAAGTTATCGTCCAACTAGCATTCACTATGGGGTTGACAGGATAACAATGTTCATTCTATGAATGATACATCATAAGACTTTCAGAGTCCACTGGGTTAAGAGATTTTGACTGTATACAATGGTTAAATATGTAATAGTAAATGATCTACCTTAATACAACTTCAATTGCAGATTACAGATCAATATTCAGTCCATACAAATCCTTCTAATCAATATTTCACTTCAGATTCAATACTGTATCAACTTACTGTCCATCAGTAATTGCTCTCTGTAGCTTGGTAATTATTCTACAGCTTGGTTCTTACTAACCAGTATGATCAGAATGCATGAAAACCTTGTTCACACAATATTCCTACAACTTCTTCTTCTTCCAACATCCTTTCATAAAGAAATTATGTTCTCTTATATAGATGGGTAAATCATTTTCTTCTCCACCATCATATTTTTCCACTTCAAACTTTCTCGGCTAATGTGTCAATAACATATTTCAATCTTCTCCATTGGATCTTCTTTTAATTTTGTTAGTCATCGATCTGTGTAACAAAATTTTTCTATTATCACTAAAATCAAGGTACTTTAAAACTCATCAATCTTATCGGCTAAACTAATCATTTAAATCATTCTATTCCGCTTGGTTAACAAAGAAATGCGTCAGTGAATGTTGCTTGGTTAATACTGTAATCAGTATACACTACACTCCGTCGGTGTATACTATAAATGCTTCATTTACCGACAACACTACTTTGTGTCTTTCAGCTCTATACTTCATCATAGATGAATGCAACATAATAAAGTCAATATCATCAAGTCATGGACTCATCAAAAAGTTACTCAATGTGTTCCTTATCCTCATCTGTCACGTACATCTTTCCTCATGTAGATTTCTCTATTCTTCATCTCTTTCACCTTTCTTCAGATGTCTCGGTATAGCAACTTACAAGATAAGTGTTGTCAAACTAGTTGACATCAATGACAACATAATACTAATTTAATCATATTACATATCTAATCAGTAACTCCTTAGTGATCTTGTAATCATAGATTCTTAATTCAGATTCCAAATCAATTGTAGTCCAACAATCTCTCCCTTTGGCATTGATGGCAACTTAAGTAATATGCAATGTACCATACACATACCAAACATATATTCTACAACTTTGTAAACAAAATGCTATAAGTCGAATAGACTTAATATGTTTAATCACTACATTACTAAACCAACATTCGATAATACAGCTTTACCATTCTATAGTTGTGTTCTTTTCAATGCTCCTGTTCCTACTTCTATTCTCTGTAACTAATCTTCAATAGTCTGTCTCATTCAGATTGTCTCTCCCTTATATAGTTCTCGTCAGTGCTTGTTCCTTTTCAAAGCTCGTTCCTTTTCATATTATTTATCTCTCCCTTTGATAGCAATGCCAAAGAAACAAATAAACAAACAATTCTGTAATCCTCTGTATCTAAGAATACTGATATCCCAATCTGTTCAAGTTCTTCAAACTTAATCACAACTTTGAACATGATTCAAAGTGTGAACTATGCTACATCAACATGAATAATCTTCTGAGAAAAATAGGCTGATGCAACATCTAGATCACCTTAGTGGCCGATAGACAGGGGATGGACCCCAAGTCTAGTCCTCAAGTATTCAAATGTGTCCTTCGGTAGAGGCTTTGTAAAAATATCAGCAAGTTGTTCTTTAGATGTGAAAAATTCTAACTTCACTTGCTTCTCTTGCACTTGTTCTCTTAAGTAATGATACTTAATACATATATGCTTTGTCTTAGAGTGCATCATAGGATTCTTTGAAATATTAATAGCACTAGTGTTGTCACAATATATAATCACCGGGTCAGTGATTACCTCATTCATTCCTTCCAACACTTGCTTGATATATGCAATGTTTGAATAGTTAGTAGCAGCAACAACATACTCTGCTTCAGCTGTAGACTAAGAAATACAAGCCTACTTTTTACTTGTCCAGGTTACAAGTCTTTCACTAAAGAAAAATGCTCCTCTAGTGGTGCTTTTTCTATCATCCACATTTCCAACCCAATCAACATCAGTGTAAACTTTAGTTCAAACTTCCCTTCCTTAGGATACCATAATCCATAACTCTCTATTTTCTTTAGGTATCTTAAGATCCTTTTTGTAGCTATCATGTGTCATTCTCTAGGATTAGCAGAAAATCTTGCAACAATACCCACAACATGTGCTATATCTGGTCTACTGTGAACTATGTACATTAACTTACCAACCATGGATCGGTAAAGTGTTTGGTTTACCTCTATAGTTTCATCCTACTTTGTCAATTTGCATCTAGTATCCATCGGTGTTCCTACAGGTTTAGCATCTTCCATGCCACATGTCTTCAGTACTTCCTTTATGTATTTAGATTGTGTGATGAATATTCCATCACTCTGCTGAATCACTTGTAGTCCAAGAAAGAAATTAATCTCTCCGAACATAGACATTTCAAATTCCTTTTTCATTTCATCAGCAAATGCCTTGCAGACAAGATTTGAGCCTCCAAAAATAATATCATCATCAAATATTTCAGCAATGATAATAGTATCATTAGTATCACCTTTCACATACAGATTTTTGTTTTCACTTGTTTGAACAAATCCAATACTTAACAAGTAAGTATGCAGTCTTTCATACCATGCTCTCGGTGCTTGCTTCAATCTATATAAAGCTTTATGTAGTCTACATACCATGTCTTTACTTTTAGGATCAACAAATCCTTTAGGTTGTTCAATGTAGACCTCTTCTTCAAGTATACCATTTAAAAATGCTACCTTCACATCCATTTGATAGACTTTGAATTTCTTGTGTGCAGCATATGCAAGTAGCATTCTAACTCCTTCCAATCTAGCAATAGGTGCAAATGTTTCACCATAGTCAATACCTTTTTCCTATGCATATCCCTTGCATACTATTGGTGTAATTAATTATTCCTAATTACACTTTACTTAATCTTACTTAGGTTAATGCATTGCATGGTAGTTTGTGATTGAGACACCTAAGAGTGTGCACATCTAATAAGCATATGGTGTAGGAGAAATTCCACTTTTGGTGTGATAGTTGTCTTCACATACCTCATTGTGTGTGAGATCCACCTTTCGTGCTCTTATCACATTATCATCCTAATCCAATGCACATACTTTATTGCATATTGGAGGATGATCCACATTTGGTGGACATGTGATTACACCTAGCATAGGTGATAGCTTATCAGCTCCTTATCATTCTCTCATATCACCTTTCCTATATAAGGAGGCCTATTATGTAATCATTTCATATTGAGGATTGAGCAATTCATTAGATCTATTCAATCCATCCTTGCATTCATATTTTCTCTCTTGTGCTTTTCTTCAACCTCTAGATCCTTGGTTCAATATTTGCTATTTGCAAATTCTTACATGGTATCAGAGCCATTGGAGTGTTTTTGATTAGCCAATTTGAAGAGAGCTTGATGCAAGCTTTGAAGGTCCAAATCTTAGATCTAGCAACCAGCGTGCGATAGAGGCATCTTGGAGTAGATTTGACCTCACTATTGCATCTAAGAGGCTATTTCGGTTAAAATTGACTATAAACTCACCCATATTTGACGAAAGTCAAAATTGAGGCAAAATTTTTTTGCAAATCAAACTGTAGGTCAGATTTGCACCTCTGCGGTACAATTTCAAAAAAAAATAAATATTTTTTTTATCCTATAATTTTTTTTCGGATTTTTTTTTTGCAAAAATTTGTTTTGGGGTAGGTACGAGCCCCTACCCTTAGTATCAAACATAGAATATTCTCTGTTCCAAGCGTATAATGCAGGGTGACATCACATAACATTAGAAAATTGAGCACACGCGCACAAGCCCAAGCAAGCCTGCCAGCGCTTTTTTATTTGAGACATACACCTTTTCCTATAAAAAGGTCTTTCAAATTTATTCTGCGGGCAATGTGGGATTAAAATCCCACACTGCCACTCCTCCCAACGTGCCTCCTTCGCCACTTTGAAGATAGCAGTCACTGCACCATCTCCCGATCCACCTCCTCCACTAAAGTAGGCCCGCTCCGGTCCTCTGTTGTGCCCATCGCTCATCCTCTAGCACTTTTCTCTCCACTTCCCAGCCGCCGCTCATCCCTGTAGGGCCTCCTCTACACTACCAAAGAGGCTCCACCCGGTCAAGTGGTCACCTCTGCTCCGCTCAACCGTCATGCCATGTGGTGTCTGGCACCCATGTGACACCTCCATCACCGAACCCCTCTACAAACCCCACCAACAGGTGCCTTGTTAGCACCTCTGCCCAGTCATGTGGTAGTCCATGCGGCAGAGAACAGGCCACCACATCCGTAGCACAGGACCAAATCGAAAGCTAACACATGGACTAAAGATCTAACATCCTCCTGCCACATCATCATTCATAGGGCACTATGCCACATCAGCTATATGGAACTATATGACTGACAATGTCACTTGACACGTTAGCCAGTGGGTTGAGTTTTCGCTAACGTCACCTTTTTCTCCATGCTAAATTTGACGGTCATCTAGTCATCACCACAGGGTAGAATTGGGTCTTTTTGATGGTCGTATGACCATCAAATTTAACCCCATGACTTTCTGATATCATCAGGGTTTGGAAATTCTTCAGCCTTCACCATTTGCATTTTTGATTTTGCTATCCAACTTTGAGAGGCCATAACTTGGTCATCCGGGCTCCAAATCGGGTGTAATTTTTTTTGAAATTGGGTAGAATTTCCTGAATTTTATAGTGGTGGTGTTGATTTTTCATTTTGGTAGCCTCATTTGTTAGAAATTGTAGATCTTGTTGACTATTCTTGTCTATTCTTGATTTCTGCAACTTCCAGGGCTTCGTTTGGGCACATACGGTAACATTTTGAGGTGAATTTTTTTTTGAAAGTGCATGATTTTTTATCTACTTTCTAGATCTGCAATCAGATTTGAGTGATTTTTGGTAGACATATCACTTTCAGAAATAGGTCATTTTGGGGCTATAATTGCACTTGGTTAATCCTTGGATTTTAGTTTTCTGATTCACTTCAATCATTTGAAGGAGTTATCAATAGTTAATAGTCATTATTTGGTGTTAATATGGATAATTCAAAGGTTAAAATCCTTACTCCATATAACTACCATGAATGGAAAGTATCTTTAAGTGATCATTTATTGAGTCTTAGATTTCTTAGAATGACTCTTGGGCAGGATCAAGAACCTCAAACAGGTGCTGTAGAAAGGAAAAAATGGTTTGATCAAAGGGATAAAGCACTTGGCTCTCTTAGATCATCCATCTATCATGACATGCTCTTTCATATTGAATCTTACACACATCCTCATGATGCTTGGATCACATTGGAAGGACTCTTTGGTAAACTTGATAGAATGAGAGAATTCAGATTAGAGAATGATCTCATAGGTCTTAATCCTAGTGATTTTGACAATATTCAAGATTTCTTCTCTAAGTTCAATACTATTAGATCAAAGCTTTCTTCATGTGGCATTGTTAAAGGGGATGAACAATTGATCTTTTCTATTCTTTCCAAGCTTGGTCCTAATTATTATATCTTTGTTTCTACATTCTATGCTACTATGGATGCTCTTGGTAGTGCATACAAATTGCCCTCTCTTGATGAATTTGTAGCGCAGCTCACAAGGGAACAAGAAAAGTTGGCACACATGGGTCAGTTGAAGCCTTCCACACATCAAGCATTGATTGCAAGTGAGTCTACATCAAAGGCTTCTAATGGAAAAGGAAAGAAACACAATAAGGATCCTAAGCCTCATGACAAAGGTAATGAATCTTCTTCACCAAAAAGTACTGAATCCAAGTCCTCTTCAAGAGAGGAATCATCTAGAAGAAAGAGAGATAAATGTGCATATTGTCAAAAGTTAGGACATGATGAGCATAAGTGTTTTCAAAAGAAGATTGATGAGATAACTCACATTATTCAGAAACACAACATTAAGTTTCCCTCATCAGTGTCTACTCCTTCTTCTACACATTTGGCAGCTTCTACATCTCTGTCAGCATCCAAAGATAAAGGTAAAGGACAAGCACTCATGGCTTCCATACATCCTGAGCAAGGTAAATGGCTTCTTGATTCAGGTGCATCGCATCATATGGCATCTTCTATGGATATGTTTTCTTCTATTGAGCCTTGTAATTCTCCTAATATTTTGATGGGTAACAACACATTCATGAGAGTTTGTGGGAAAGGTTCTATTCCTATGGAGAAGGGACATTTAATGATGTTCTTTGTGTACCATCCTTGACCACTAATCTCCTTTCTATTTACCAAATTACACATGGGGCACAAGGTAAAATTGTTGAGTTCACTCCTAATTATGTCTACATTAGGGACATGGAGACTAGAGATGTCATAGCTATGGGAGTTGTTGATCATACATCTCGCTTGTATTCTTTTTCCACTTTTGTTGATAATGATGATGATATTCATGATGTACCTATCCCTTTTCCAAGGGATAATTTTGGGGAGAACTTTGGACACTTGAATCATTTTGTTGTTGAGACAAGTGTTAATCTTCCTACTCCTCCACCTCCTGCTTCTTTAGACATGGGCTCTACTATTCAATAGGATGATCATATTGTTTCAGATCTTGCAGAGTGTGATGACTACTTGGATGCATCTTTAGCCTTTGTTGATTCTCATGATGCAGATTTGGAAGATATATCTGAGGGGGTTTCTCTTTCCCTTGATGATAGTTTCATCATAGATGGGGATACTTCTTCACCTTCTTTGGAGATTGGTGTACTTGATTCTTCTCCTTCTTCACTTGATTTATCACATGAAGTGATAGATTCTTTGAGCTTGGAGATTCCTAATCAATCTTCAAAGATTCATACATGGAGATCTTCATCTTCTTCCTCCTTCCATTTGCACAAAGATTGGCTTCTTCATCAATTGATGTATCTATTTCTTCCTAAGGGGAGACATGTTTCTTGTAAGCATTGGTTGAACTATTGTTTGCAAGTACTCTTGATAAACATGGGAGCTTCTACATTATGGGGGGGATATCATGTCTCCAACTATCCTTCTTATGGGGGGATACTTCTTCGTATATACATGATGTATGTAGTTCTTGGGGGGTCTTGAGCACTCCATCCATGCATCTTGCTTTCTTCTCTCTTTTTGGGGGAGGGTTTTTCCCATGAGGTTTTCCCTCTTTCTCCACTTTATGAGAGTTATGCATTTAATGTATTGCATTTTGTACATGGGTACCTAACATGGCCCAGTTGCTGGGACCCATCTTGCATTGTGAGTTCAAGTACATTCCCCTAAGTTGCACTTAAGGGGGGGTGTTGGTGTAATTAATTATTCCTAATTACACTTTACTTAATCTTACTTAGGTTAATGCATTGCATAGTAGTTTGTGATTGAGACACCTAGGAGTGTGCACATCTAATAAGCACATGGTGTAGGAGAAATTCCACTTTTGGTGTGATAGTTGTCTTCACATACCTCGTTGTGTGTGAGATCCACCTTTCGTGCTCTTATCACATTATCATCCTAATCCAATGCACATACTTTATTGCATATTGGAGGATGATCCACATTTGGTGGACATGTGATTACACCTAGCATAGGTGATAGCTTATCACCTCCTTATCATTCTCTCATATCACCTTTCCTATATAAGGAGGCCTATTATTTAATCATTTCATATTGAGGATTGAGAAATTTATTGGATCTATTCAATCCATCCTTGCATTCATATTTTATCTCTTGTGCTTTTCTTTAACCTCTAGATCCTTGGTTCAATATTTGCTATTTGCAAATTCTTACACATACCAATCTAGCTTTATTTCTTGTGACTTCACCATTTTCATTCAATTTATTCCTGTATATCCACTTAGTACTGATAAAATTCTTATCTTTTGGTCGGGGTACTAAGGACCAAGTTTTGTTCTTCTCTATTTGCTTTATTTCCTCCTTCATTGCATTAACCCATTCTTCATTCTCTAATGCAACTTACACATTTTTAGGTTCAAATTCACAAACTAAACATATACCTTGTCTTGTTTTGCTTCTAGTCTACATTCCAGCATGTCTGTCTCCAATGATTTGTGTCTCAGGATGATGTCTTCTGACAAAACTAGCCAAAACTTGATTTCTCCTTTCTTGCTCATCCTGCTCAGGATCATTTTCTTGCTCGATAGCTCCATCTTGTTCATTGGTTTGTGTTGCCTATTGTCTTGTATTTTTTCTCTGCTGACTAGTTGTTACAATTTGCAGCATTGATAGATACTCTAGATGTTCAATGGAAGTGAATCTACCATAGTCTTTCAGTTCCTTTGTACTTTCCTCCATGTACTTGTCATCAAACTCATCAACACACACATTAGTACTTTCAACTATCTTATTTGTAACCTTATTCAAACATTTATATGCTTTACTTGTAGTGGAATATCCCAAAAATATCCCTTCATCTCCTTTAGAATCAAATTTTCCATTTCTCTCATCTTTCAAAATAAAGCATTTACTTCCAAAATTTTTGAAATAACTTATAGTAGGTTTGTGTCCAAACCATAGCTCATAAGGTGTTCGGTTGGTGTCCTTCTTCAGTTGTACTCGGTTAAGAACATACATAGTTGTACTGACAGCTTCCCTCTAATATGTCTGAGCAACATTCTTCTGTATCATCAATGTTCTAGCATAGTCAATTATAGACCTATTCCTCCTTTCAGCAATGCCATTTTGCTGAGGTGTCCTCAGTGCTGAGACCTATCTTTTGATTCCATGCTCATTACAAAAATTAGTAAATTCATTAGAGATAAATTCACCTCCTCTATCAGATCTTAAGCATTTTATTTTCTTTTCAGTTTCTTTCTCTACCTTAGCTTTATACCACTTAAACATTTTAAAAGCTTCAGATTTCTCTTTCATAAACATAATAGTCATCAGTCTAGTATAGTAATCAACAAAAAGAATAAAATATCTATCACTAGAACAACTCTAAGTTCTCATAGGACCACATAGATCGGTATGAACCAACTCAAGTATCTTCTTTGTTGAGTATTCTTTGCTTTTAAAACTAGACTTAGTCATCTTACCTTTCTAAAATTCATGGCACATGGCATGATCAGGTTTTGTTAAGTTAGGAAATCCTCTAGCTCTTATCTTTTTACTAATCTTGATCATGTTGTCAAAGTTCACATGGCATAACCTTCTGTGCCACAACCAAGCATCTTCATCTCTTATCAACAAATTAGAAGATTGATCCATATTAAGATAGAATAGATTACCTTTGGATTATGTACCAGTTCCGACAAGTCTTCCTTCATCATCATAGATCTTCACCTTTTTTCTCTCAAAAGCTAGTCGGTGGCCTGAATTGTTCAGGTGAGCCACACTTAATAGATTATAGTTCAGTCCATCTACCCAATATGCATTTTCAAATTGCAATTTGTCATTGATCATCATTGAGCCTTTACCTCTTACCATACAAGGTGCATCATTTCCCATTCTCACAGATCCTCCATTATATTCAACAAGATGATCAAAATTCTCTACATCACTAGTCATATGATGTGTACAACCACTGTCTATGATCCATGTATCATTTCTATTTTTTTTAGAGATCAGTGTTGTCTCTTCATGTTTCTCTTCCTCCTCTGAGTCATCTTTCATAGAAATAAATATGACTTCTATATCATCATCAGAATCAGATTCAGTTTCAATATCTTCGGCTATGTAACATACCTTTTTTCCTTTTTCATCTTGGTTGTCTGTGTTGTTGTGTCAGTAACCTTTGTTGACTCTTGTCCCATAGTGTCCTTCAGATTAGTCTTTAGATCTATCATCATCTTTCTTCTAAGGACATCTAGCAGTGATGTGACTGAATTCTTTACAATTAAAGCATGCCAAAGGCAGCTTACCTCTATACCTTCCTTTTCCTTTGGGCAATCTTCTAGCCATAAGAGCTTCAAGCTCATCAAGTTCATCATCGGTATTGTCATCACTATCACAATTCTTACTATTCCTGCTAGACTTTCCAATCTTCAAAGAAGTCATGAAAGCAGATTCAACAGAAGGAAAAACACTGTTATCAAAGTTGTTTAATTCAAAAGTTGTAAGTTTACCAATCAAAGTGTCAAGAGTAAGGTTGGATGTAGCTCTTGTTTCATGAATTGCAAAGATCCTGATTGCATAAACTGGTAGCAAAGTTCTAAGAATCTTGCTTATCACTATTTCATCATCAATCACTCCATCAAATGCTCTAATAGCATGTACCACCTCTTTGAGTCTATTTGAATATTGTACAATGTTCTCACCTTCTTTCATTCTCATATCATCAAATCTGCCTCTCAGACTTTTAGCTTGGTCTCTTTTGACATTCAGATCTCCACTATATATTAGTGTTAACTTATCCCACATTGCATTGGTAGTCATGCATGTCTTAATATCTTCAAATTTAGCATTGGTACATGTAGCAGCAAGTTCCATCATAGTAACATTGTGTTCATGCTTGTCCTTTAATTGATCAAGAGTTAAGGGACCAGTGGGCAGTTGTATGTAGCCATACTCCATTAGATCTAGTGTAGAGTTTCCAATTCTAGATATGTGTAGCTTCATTCTACTTTGCCATACTGTGAAGTTCTCCTTGTTTAGTTTCAGTACTTCCCTCTTATACATCTTGAGACCTTTATGCTTAAGTCCTTAAAACTTCATTCTAAGAAACCAATGCTCTGATACCAATTGTTAGAATAACTAAGAGGGGGGTGAATCAGTTATCCAGTGTTCTAATTCCAAAATGTATAATTCAAAACAAATTCTCCAATTTTTGCTCCTCGGTAAATAATAAATACTTTCATTATCTGTGCTTTTACCGATTACCAGTCAAATACTATAATAGTTACCGATCAAATCTAACATGTAACATGTAAAGAATGATAACAAACAAATATCATGATCAACACATAACACAAGAGATTTAATGTGGAAACCCTGTAAAGGGAAAAACCACCTCGGACCGGCAACCCAAAATTGTTCACTCTTCTGAAGTGAGGTCAGTTAAGACCCAACCCTGTTAAAGGTTTACAAACACACTGTCAGGTGTGACCTTGTTAGAGGATTTTAGATTAGAAGTTATCGTCCAACCAGCATTCACTATGGGGTTGATAGGATAACAATGTTCATTCTATGAATGATACATCATAAGACTTTTAGAGTCCACACAGTTAAGAGATTTTGACTGTATATAATGGTTAAATATGTGACAGTAAATGATCTGCCCTAATACAACTTCAATTAAAAATTACCAATCAATATTCAGTCCATACAAATCCTTCTGATCAATATTTCACTTCAGATTCAATACTGTATCAACTTACTATCCATCGATAATTGCTCTGTGTAGCTCGGTAATTATTTTTCAGCTTGGTTCTTACTAAGCAGTATGATCAGAATGCATGAAAACCTTGTTCACATGATATTCTTGCAACTTCTTCTTTCGACATCCTTTCATAAAGAAATTATGTTCTCTTATATAGACGGGTAAATCATTTTCTTCTCCACCATCAAATTTTGCCGCTTAACCACATTCATAGATTTTGTCACTTCAAACTTTCTCAGCTGATGTGCCAATAACATGTTTCAATCTACTCCATTAGATCTTCTTTTAATTTTGTTAGCCGTCGATCTGTGTAACAAACATTATCTGTTATCACTGAAATCAAGGTACTTTACAGCTCATCAATCTTATCAGCTAAACTAATAATTTAATTCATTTTGTTCTACTCGGTTAACAAAGAAATGTGTTAGTGAATGTTGCTCGGTTAATACTGCAATCATTATACACTACACTCTGTCGGTGTATACTAGAAATGCTTCATTTACCGACAACACTGCTTTGTGTCTTTCAGCTCTATACTTCAACATAAATGAATGCAACATAATAAAGTCAATATCATCAAGTCATAGACTCATCAACAAGTTACTCAATGTGTTCCTTATCCTCATCTGTCATGTACATCTTTCCTCATGTAGATTTCTCTATTCTTCATCTCTTTCACCTTTCTTCAGATGTCTCGGTATAGCAACTTACAAGATAAGTGTTGTCAAAATAGTTGACATCAATGACAACATAATAATGATTTAATCATATTACATATCTAATCAGAAACTCCTCAGTGATCTTGTAATCATAGATTCTTCAATCAGATTCCAAATCAGTTGTAGTCCAACAATAGTCTTTTATGCCACAACCAACTATCATCAACTTTAGCAACAAAACAACTTTCTTCTAAATTGAGTTGAAAAACATTACCTTTAGTCTTTGAGCTTGATGCAATTATAGCTCCATCCTTGTATTTAATGATGCATTTGTTTTCTTTGAACTCCAGCTGATAACCTTTTTCAAGTAACTGCCAAACACTATGTTTCAAACTATCTACATAGAGAACATCATCAGTATTGTTCTTTCCATCCAATGTGATAGCTCCTCTACCAATGATAGGTTTAGGAGTGTTATCTCCAAATCTAACCATGCCACCATTGTATTTGTCCAGATGAAGAAATCTATCTTTATCACCTGTCATGTGATGTGAATAGCCACTATCTATAATCCATTCTTTCCTTATATTAGCTTGTGAAATCAATGCTAGCTCTTGTTCTTCTTTCTCATCTTCATGATCTATCTTATTATTCATTTTCTCTATAATAGCAATGAATCCAATTTCTTCTTCAGTTGAATCATCATTTGAAACTCCATCTCTAGCATAGTAACATTCCTTAGAGTACTTAGGCTTGTAGTAATTTTTTAACTTTCTAGCTCTTGTAGGACACTTAGATGCAAAGTGACCAATCTTATTACATGAAAAACACTTAAATGGAAATTGACCTTCATATTTTCCTTTTCCTTTCTTTTGTCTTTTGGAAATCATAACAATTAAATCATCTAGCATTTTCTATTCATCATCATTATAAAAATTACAGAAGTGTTTGCATATTTCTTACCATGGACTATTGCTTTGAAGGCTGTCTCACTTTTAGGTTCTGTCTTCAATCTTGAAATCTCAAAAGCTGAGATTTTTCTGTTCAATGTCTCTCTCTTAAAATTTGATTTAATTTGTATGGTCTCATCAAGGATGTTAATCTTATTTTCATATTTTGGAGTGAGGGTAGTCATAAATTTTTCCATAATGTCTTCCTCTAAGATCTCTACACCATTGTTCCTGATTCCAGCAACTACTTCATTGATCATTTGATTGTAAGCTCCGATGTTTTCTATAGGTAGCATCTCTAATGCATTATATCTTTTCTTCTAGAATGTTTTTTTGTGCACATCCTTTTCTTGTTTGTCTCCAAATATGTCTTCTAGGTACTTCCATATTTTATGGACTGTATCTACTTTCTTTATTTTTGAAAACTCACTATCAGATAGGGCGTTGATAAGGGCTTCTTATGTTATTGCATTTTGATGAAACAATTCTTTTTGTTTTTTAGTAGCGTCATCCTTTGCAAGGTCTTCTAAGGTAGGGATCTTGATTGCTTTGATAGTTACATCAAAAACTTCAAAAGCAATGCATTGCAAATGAGTCACCATCTTGTTCTTCCAATCAAGATAATTCTCTCCATCAAACTTAGGACTTTCTTTTCTGAAGAATGCCATCTGATCAACCTCAAGCTATTAAAATTTCTCTCTGAGGTACTTGGCTCTGATACCAATTGTTAGGAATAGTCCCAAGAGATAACTAAGAGGGGGGGGGGGGGGGGTGAATCATTTATCTACAAGTTTCAATTATATATCCAATTAAGTATACTTAAACATAAATCATAAACACAATGAAAGAACACTTGAACACAACACCAATATTTTGGTTATGGGGAAACCAAAATAGGTAAAAACCCCACTGGGAATTGAAACCCACTAATATTCTATACTAGTGTATAATGATCCTTGTTAGAAGATCCTTAACCCTATTAGGAGTTACTTTACAATATATGTAGTACAGTAGACCTGGTTAAGGGTCAGACCATGTTAGGATTCTTTTAAAATTAACCTATTAGGGGTGAGGATGCACTCTCAGAGAGAACACTACTCAAAGGGGTGAAGGCTACAACCTTTTGTTTAATAGATGCACATTATATCTAGATCTTGGTGAACTACACTTTGACCTGCTGTTTGGATTAGTTCCAATATATAGCACAAATACTTCACTTGGTCACATAGACCTTCTTCTGATGGCTCAACACTTCACACACTCTTCTCTTCTCTTCATAAACAACTATGAACCACACTCAAGCAATCACAAATGACTTCCTATAAATATCTTTCCTCTAAATGATATAATCAATTCAACCTATTATAACCACCTTGAAATAATATTAGAGAAACCATAACAAACTCCAATAATAATTCAGTCAGCTCTACTAAGCATGCAACACATTCTGGGACCTGTCCAATAAGATAATTGTAGATGCACGCTAAACACTATTGTCTCTACCAAAATAATTGGATCTTTCTCCTCAAGCTGAATTACTTCATGCACTCTTAACTAAACATCACTAACTCTTCTCCAAGCTTAAATCCAAGGGAACATACCAAAATGATAGGCACAACTATAGAACCAATATAATCTTTGTCAGCTCTTCTAAACAAACATAGGAAACTACTACTGGTGAATAGCGATTGCATAACTTCACTTCTACTGATCATCAGACTCTACGTCCATGAATGTAACATCACTAACATGTCTTCATCATATATCCAAATGTGCAAGGCTCCATGATAACTATACAGACAACCATACACAAAACACTGCATGTTACTCTGTCAGGAACACTATTGACACAAGTTGCTATATAATTGTCTATACTAATAGTTAACCTTTGCGCCCATGATATCATGTTGATAACATGTCCATGATACATACACTAAAAGCTTACTACATAAGTCTTCCACGCATGCTACTTACCATATGTTGTCATCAATGACAAACATACAGTCAGTACTAGCCTGCTGGAAAATCTCCAACATGCATAAGACTTGTATTTTCTTATTCATATGTGATGGAAGGTTATTATGCACTTTTCCTCCTTTAAAATACTTGTAAGGACTACATTCTTTGACAACAAGAAAATATGGACTATCATCTACCTGCTCAAAAATGTAGGCATCTCCATCCTCAAGATTATTGGCAATTGAAAAATATCTCCATCCATGAATCAAGGAAGCTTTAGGGAGATCTCCCAGGAATTGTACATGCCATTCCCTTCTGCTAGGATCCACAAGATTCATGATTGTCCTTTCTCTTAGTAATTTGATTTTATCTAAAAATGTGTTTGGTGTTGTCTGGAGAACAAATTTTCACATAAAATAAGCAACATTACATTAAGCACCATCTAAACACTGTTATTAAAAAATATGTAACAAAACATAGAACCCAAAAATATCCTTTAGACGATAATAGATTGGCTTCTTGAACCCTTGTCAAATAGACTTGCAGAGTATATGATAATGTAATATAATAGAGATAATTTTCACTTCATTTTCAACATCTTCTATTGATTTTATTTTCAACTCAACAGATAATTTTATGTCCCTCAAGTGATCAAAACTTGTCAGAATAGCACTTGTGGAAGGATCATGGCATTTCCTCTGTGAATCAAAATCACTTTGGATCTTCTTAGAATGAAAAATAGAAATATATTTTTCACAGCCATTCTTCCCATATATCCAAACTCTGAAATACATCCCCAAAGCATGGAACAGTATGTTCCAAAAGCTCTGAATGGTCAGGTAAATGCTAGTGGCAACCTTGATTGCAGCGCACAGTCATTCGATCACCGCCGATGACTCCAGGCCAAATTGTCCCTGAAGGTTGCTTAATCATGAAATTAGTGATCTTTACAGGGTCATCTCTTGGATCTTGTCTGAGGTAGCATTGATTCATCAGTTGCTATGAGATCATGTTACTGGGGCCTACAAAAGCCTATCTCAGTTTTCATAGATTCAAGTTCATTTAAATTTGGCAACACATTCTCAAACGATGTCAAAACTCACAATGTTCCTCAGTTCAAATGGCCAACGTTGTGTATCCTTCCAACCATTGGTCATAGCATCAAACTGTCTATTCCAACAGCTTCAGATGGCTGGGTAAACACTAGTGGAAACCTCATTCACCATGCACATTCGTTCGATCACCACCGACGACTCCAGGCTAAAGTGTCCCTCAAGGTCCCTTAAGCATGAAATTAGTGATCTTTGTAGGGTCATATCTCAGAGCTCTTGTGAGTTTCATGGATCCATCAGGTGCTACGAGACCATGTTGTCGAGGCCTACAATAGCCTGTCTTAGTTTTTAGAGATTCAAGTTCATTTAAATTTGGCAACACATTCTTGGTCGATGTTAGAACTCAAAGTGTTTCTCAGTTCAAATGACCAATGTTGCATATCCTTCCAACTTTCGGTAGTAGCATCAAACCTTCTATTCCAATAGCTCCAAATGGCTGGGTAAATGCTAATGGAAACCTCGTTCACCATGCACAGTCATTTGATCCCCGCTGATGACTCTGTGCTGAAGTGTCCCTCAAGGTCACTTAAGCATGAAATCAATGATCTTTGTGGGGTCATATCTAGGAGCTCATGTGAGCTAGCATCGATTCGTTAGGTGCTATGGGACCGTGTTGTCGGGGCATACAAAATTTGTCTCAGTTTTTAGAGATTCAAGGTCATTTAAATTTGGCAACACATTCTCGGTTGATGTCAAAACTCATAGTGTCCCTCTGTTCAAACAACCAATGTTGTGTATCCTTCCAACCATCATTCGTAGCAATGATCCATTTGTTCTAATAGCTCTAAATGGCTGGGTAAACGCTAGTGGCAACCTCATTCACCATGCACAGTCATTCGATTGCCATCGATGACTCTAGGCTAAAGTGTCCCTCAAGGTCGCTTAAGCATGAAATTAGAGATCTTTGTGGGGTCATATCTCAAAGCTCATGTGAGGTAGCATTGATCCATTAGTTGCTATGAGACTGTGTTGTCGGGTCCTACAAAAGCCTATCTTAGTTTTTAGAGATTCAAGTTCATTTAAATTTGGAAACACATTCTTGGTCGATGTCAGAACTCACAATGTTCCTCAGTTCAAATGGCCAATGTTGCATATCCTTCCAACCATCGGTCGTAGCATCGATCCATCAGTTCCAACAACTCTAAATGGCTAGGTAAACACTAGTGGCAACCTCATGTGCCACACACAGTTGTTTGATCACCGCTGATGACTCCAGGCTGAAGTTTCCCCCAAGGTTTCTTAAGCATGAAATCAATGATCTTTGTAGGGTCATATCTCAGAGCTCATGCAAGGTAACATCGATCCATCAGTTTCTACGGGACCCTGTTGCCGGCACCTAAAAAAGCCTATCTCAATTTTCAAAGATTCAAGTTCATTTAAATTTGGCAACACATTCTCAGTTGATGTTAGAACTCACAATGTTCCTCAGTTCAAATGGCCAATGTTGCGTATCCTTCCAACTGTTGGTCATATCATCGATCCATCTATTCTAATAGCTTTGAATAGCTGGGCAAATGCTAGTGGCAACCTTATTCACCACACATAGTCATTTGATCACCGCTGATGACTCCAGGCAGAAGTGTCCCTTAAGGTCACTTAATCATGAAATCAATGATATTTGTGGGGTCATATCTTGGAGCTCGTGTGAGGTAGCATCAATCTGTTAGTTGCAATGGGACCGTGATGTCGGGGTCTACAAATTTTTTCCTTGATTTTCAGAGATTCAAGTTCATTTAAATTTGGAAACACATTCTTGATTGATGTTAGAACTCACAGTATTCCTTAGTTCAAATGGCCAATGTTGTGTATCCTTTCAACCATCGATCATAGCATCAATCTATCTATTCCAACAGCTCCAAATTGTTGGGTAAACGCTAGTGGAAACCTCATTTTCCATGCACAGTCATTCGATCCCCACCAATGACTCTAGGCCGAAGTGTCCCTCAAGGTCACTGAAGCATAAAATCAAGGACCTTTGTGGGGTCATATCTTAGAGCTCATGTGAGGTAGCATCGATCTATTAGTTTCTATGGGACTGTGTTTTTGGGGCCTACAAAATCCTTTCTTGGTTTTCAGAGATTCAAGTTCATTTAAAATCAGAAACACATTCTCAGTTGATGTGAGAACTCAAAGTTTTCCTCAGTTCAAAGGGCCAATGTCATGTATCCTTCCAACCATCAGTTGTAGCATAAAACCATCTATTCCAATAGATCTGAATGGCTAGGTAAATACTAGTGGAAACCTCATTCACCACACATGGTTGTTCGATCCCCACCGATGACTCTAGGCTGAAGTGTCCCTCAAGGTCCCTTCAACATAAAATCAATGATCTCTATAGGGTCATATCTTAGAGCTCGTACAAGGTAGCATGGATCCATTAGGTGCTACAAGACTGTATTTCTGAGGCCTCCAATAGCCTATCTCAGTTTTTAGAGATTTGAGTTTGTTTAAAATTGACAACACATTCTTGGTCGATGTCAGAACTCAAAGTGTTCCTTAGTTCAAATAACCAACATTGCATATCTTTCCAACCCTCAGTCATAGCATCAAACCATCTATTCCAACATCTCTAAATGGCTAGGTAAATGCTAGTGGAAACCTTATTCACCATACACGATCATTCGATACCTGCCGATGACTCTGGGCCGAAGTGTCCCTAAAGGTCCCTTCAACATGAAATCAATGATCTTTGTGGGGTCATATCTTGGAGCTTGTGAAAGGTAGCATCGATCCATTAGGTGCTATAAGACCATGTTGCCGAGGCCTCTAATAGCCTATCTTGATTTTTAGAGATTTAAGTTCATTTAAAATTAGAAACACATTCTCGGTCAATGTCAGAACTCAAAGTGTTCCTTAGTCCAAACGACCAACATTGCGTATCTTTCCAACCATCAGTCATAGCATGGAACTGTCTTTTCCAATAGCTTTGAATGGCCAGGTAAATGCTAGTGGCAACCTCATTCACCACACATGGTCATTTGATCCCCATCGATGACTTCAAGCTAAAGTGTCCCTCAAGTTCCCTTCGGCATGAAATCAACAATATTTGTGGGGTCATATCTCAGAGTTGATGTGAGGTAGCATCAATCTATGAGTTTCTATAGGACCATGTTTCTGGGGCCTACAAAATCCTATCTCAATTTTTAGAGATTCAATTTCATTTAAATTTGGCAACACATTCTTGGTCGATGTCAGAACTTAGTGTTCCTCAATTCAAATGGCCAACATTGCGTATCCTTCCAATCATTAGTCCTAGCATCGATTCATCTATTCCAATAGCTCCAAATGACTGGATAAACTCTAGTGGCAACCTTGTTCACCATGCATGGTCATTCAATTCCCGCCAATGACTCCGGGCCGAAGTGTCCCTCAAGGTCCCTTTAGCATGAAATCAATGATCTTTGTGGGGTCATATCTTGGAGCTCGTGCAAGGTAGCATTGATTCATCAGGTACTATGGGACCATGTTGCCAAGGCCTACAATATTCTACCTCAATTTTTAGAGATTCAATTTCATTTAAAATCAGAAACACATTCTGAGAAGATGTCAGAACTCAAAGTGTTCCTTAGTTCAAATGACCAACATTGTGTATCTTTCCAACCGTTGGTCATAGCATCAAACCATCTGTTCCAATAGCTCTGAATGGCTTGGTAAACACTAGTGGCAACCTTGTTCACCACACATGGTCATTTGATCCCCATCGATGACTCTGGGCCGAAGTGTCAATCAAGGTCCCTTCAGCATGAAATTAGTGATCTTTATGGGGTCATATCTCAGAGCTCATGCAGGGTAGCATCAATCCATTTAGTAATATGAGACTGTGTTGCTGAAGCCTACAATAGCCTATCTTGGTTTTCAAAAATTCAAGTTTGTTTATATTTGGCAACACATTCTCGGTCAATGTCAGAACTCACAGTGTTCCTCAGTTCAAATAGCCAACGTTGCATATCTTTCTTACCACTGGTGGTAGCATCAAACCTTCTATTCCAATAGTTTTGAATGGTCATGTAAATGCTAGGGGAAACCTTTTTTGGCACACATAGTTGTTTGAACCCCGTCGATGACTCTGGGCTGAAGTGTCCCTCAAGGTCCCTTAAGCATGAAATCAACAATATTTGCAGGGTCATATCTCAGAGCTCATGCAAGGTAGCATCGATCCATCAAGTGGTACAAGACCGTGTTGCTAAGGCCTACAATAGCCTATCTCAATTTTTAGAGATTCAAGTTCATTTATATTTGGAAACACATTCTCTGTCGATGTCAGAACTTACAATGTTCCTCAGTTCAAACAACCAACATTGCGTATCTTTCCAACCGTTGGTCATAGCATCAAACTGTCTATTTTAATAGCTCTGAATGGTTGAGTAAATGCTAGGGGAAACCTTGTTCAACACACACAGTCATTTGAACCCCGTCGACGACTTCGAGCTGAAGTTCCATCAAGGTCCCTTAAGAATGAAATTAGTGATCTTTGTAGGGTCATATCTCGGAGCTCGTGCAAGGTAGCATGGATATGTTAGGTGCTACGAGACTATGTTGCCGAGGCCTACACTATCCTATTTTATTTTTTAGAGATTCAAGTTCATTTATATTTGGAAACACATTCTCGGTTGATGTCAAAACTCATAGTGTTCGTTAGTTCAAACAGACAACATTGTGTATCTTTCCAACCATCGGTCATAGCATCGAATCGTGTGTTTGAAAAACTTTGAAGGGTTAGGTAAAAGCTAGTGAAAACCTCATTCAGCACACACTATCATTTGAACCTTGTTGACGACTCTAGGTCAAAGTGTCCCTCAAGGTCCCTAAAGCATAAAATCAGAAATCTTTGTGGGGTCATATCTCAGAGCTCGTGCAAGGTAGCATGGATCCATCAAGTGCTATGGGACCATGTTTCTGAGCCCTACAATAGCCTACCTTGGTTTTCAAAGATTCAAGTTCATTTATATTTGACAACACATTCTCGGTCGATGTTAGAACTCACAGTGTTCCTTAGTTCAAACGGCCAACATTGCGTATCTTTCAAACCGTCAGTCGTAGCATTGAATCATTTGTTCCATCAACTTTGAATGGTCAGATAAATGCTACTAACAACATTTTTTGGCACACAGTCGTTCAAACACCGCCGACCACTCCGGGGTGAGCAGTAGGATGAGTGCCTATATGTATTCTAGTGTTTGTCATTAACAATCAATCAATTAGGGGACAATTATAAGTTAGTTTGTAAAAGAATAAGGTTGCACATCTACATCCACCATATTAATATTATTAATAAAAGAACTCTTGCCAACATTAGGGTACCCACAGATCAAAATAGGCCTGGTATTGGGGTCAATAGATGACAATCTTTCCATATGCTACCTCACCTGTTCGAGGTCATGTCTTTATATTGTGACTGTCACATGGAACAAGTAACACACCAATGAATATAAATGTTTGATTCCATGTGATCTTGGATAGGTTGTGACGTATAAATATTACCTTATATTATATTTATATATTTCTGCATTCATTTTATTACTTTTGTTATTATTACAGTCATGGAATTGACTGTTATTGAGGACACTGATAGACATTTATAGCACAGTTAGCAAGTTAAACATACATCAATAAAAATACAAGCATAACTATAAGGCATGGGAAATTTACAAAGCATAAGACATCCACATAAACATAAATTAGTATACATCAATACACCAAACACATGAATTTCATACCTAAAACATAAAAAATATATATTCATAGGGCATGAAGCCAAATATATATGTCCAATAATGTCATACATTGAATCTATTTAATACAATTAAACTAGCTTCCTCAAAGCCAAATGGATCTACAACGTATCACTTATACAATATACAAAAAATATGTCCACTAATGCCATATAGGCATACAATCCATATCCCTAATCTAATCCTTTCCCGCTAGGGGAAGAAAACAAATCCCGAGCTATCTTCGATCATCATGTCGATGGAGATGTAGTTGATGCTGTAGTCTTCTGAGTGCACTCACTCATCCTCCTATCTAGACTCTTCTATAGCTCGAGCTGATAAAAAAAATTTAAGCATTAATAACTAATATACATCAAAATTAAATTATATAATGACATAAAATTGAATATTCACTTACTGCTACCAAATAGTCACTATGTTCATCCACCGAAGGCACATGCTGGAGAATTGGAGTAATAAGTCCCTACAACAATGATCAAAATAATAATAAAAATACATACATGAATATCATTATAAAATTAAATACAAACTATTAAAATAACAATTAAAATTAAGTGGTCTCTTTCATACCTTAGTCAGTGCTTCAAAACTAGCTACTGTTGCAGCTACTCCATGATCCAAAGTATCACAGACAACAAGAGGAGTCTTTGATGTCAATAACTAAAAATGAAACAAAAAAAGTATTATGTAGTTATCAAGATTACATATATTTTTTACAACCCTAGTAATGAGTAAATGATACCTTCGTGAAGGTTCCACCATGTCCTTCAATGTGTGGTGTCGAAGTTGAAGCTCCACATTCAACTAGTACACATGTACATGGAAAATTATAAGATAACCATTCATATAAGAACATACTACTGACATGTTAATTATAATGCATTATTACATATATACCTGTGGACTCAATTGTGACATCACAAAGGTGATCATCGTGCCTCTAGATTTTGATCATAATTTGTCTAGTAATTTAGTTATTCATTCATTTATTAATTAAATATAATCAAGTAAATCAAATTAACATGCAAATAAAGATACCTCAAGGAAATTGGCATGATGCCCTTCTGACGTAGACCAAAGTGAGAAGGATCCAATTAAGGATAGTCCAAACCTTGCAACTTCAGAATTACATAGTGGAAAATACAACACAACAAATATTTTAAAGTAATTTGCATTAACATGCTCGACTGTAAGGCCTTTTAGGTTAGGGCTAGTTACAATCAGAAATAATTCTACAAGATCCATAGATCTAATACAACCTCAAATAGCTTAGCTTTGAAGACAATCAAAAATTGATGGAAACCCTAAGGCAGATCTAAACTTGAGCTTGCAATCCTCAGGGAATTCTCCTTGTCTCCAAGTGTGCAAACCACTAGCTCTGCTGTCACAAACTATTAGATAACAATCTGATCTGAAAGATCATGCAAGATCTTTTCCACAACTTTTCCAACTCCAGCTTTCAGGCTTCTATTCTTCCCCCCCTCTAAGTTATGTCCCTAAACATCTACCCAAACACTCCTTAAATACTAATCATCAGTTATAAGTTAGCTGGATGAAACCCTTAACTCCTACTAACAAATATTAAATACCATACAAGTCAGCTTACAAATTGTATTACAAACATTTAATTCAAAATGTTGGCCTATAACAATAGCTACCAACCATAAATGCACTAATTTAGCTCAACAAATCACACATAACTCTAGTCGGTAAAATAGAACTACCAAGCAACAATGAATTCACCAAGCATGCCAGGCATCATCGAGCACCAGTGTCGACCGAGCACCATAGGCATCATCGAGTAACACTTTCACTGAGCACCAAAGGTTATCGAGTTCCTTCAATGACCGAGCTTCCTTCAATGACCGAGGCTGTCAGTCAAGGCTACAACTGAGTAATACGGGCCAAAATACACACACCCATGTAGTTTCATTGAGGACAAAGGATTTCCCCTGCATCATCCTAGAATGCCCTTGCATTAGACACCCTAGGTTCCAAAAGATGTTCATATGTGAGAAGAACATCTTTTGGGATTCAGGACATAAACCCTGAACTAGTTCTTCACATACAAGTCCTCCACCTTCTCAGCTTGCATACTCTTCCACTTCAACTTTCTCTATCTCTTCAAGTTTTTTCTTGACAGCATATAGGTCTATTCTCTAAAATAATCATTCATTTTCTCTAGATCCACCAACTCAACTTAGCTACCAATACTCAGGCTTCTTCTACCAAGCATTGTATCCATCAAAGGCATCAATGAAAACTTCCTGTCATCCTTCTCAATAGTAAACACATTTTTCACGCAGTCATAAATAGCTCTGCAATCATATTGCCAAGGTCCACTGAGAAATATATCACAACTATTCATCTTCACAATGTCACATAACATAAGATCCTTATACTGGCCAGTCTGGACATCAATGAAATGTTGTTCTCTAACTTCTAGAGCATGATGATCTTGCAACCAGCCAATCCTATAAGGATGTGGATGTCTCATTCTATTCAAACCAAGTTTCTGAACCATGTCCTTAGCAACAAGGTTATCAGTACTACCACTATCAACAATAACATCACAGAGTTTACCTCCAAACTTGCATCAGGTCCTAAACAAGTTATTCCTCTGACAACACTCCCCCTTTGTACCGAGCAATGTTTGTCAAAGCAGCAAGGTCTCTAATTCAGGTTCATTCTGAATGTTCTCATTCACCATAGCAGTTTGTTGGTCAACCTTCTTCTTTGTACACTCAAAAGAATAGTGTCCTCCCTCTCCATAGTTGTAGCAAGTACCCTTAAAGATAACTCTACCTATCTTCTTCTTCGGTTCTATAGGTTTCAATTCATCTTCTGCATCAATTGGTTTATACTTCACTGAGTGATCAATTTTCTCCTTCCCTTGAGAGTTACCAGGTTGTTTCCTTTTCAACTTATCTTCTACCTTTAGAGTATACTGATAAGCATTTTCAACAGAATCAATCTTCATCATACCAAGCTCATCCTGAATATTGAATCTCAGACCATTCACATACTGAGCTACCTTTTCCTTACCAAGTTCTCTATGTCCAGACCCAATAGTAAGCTTGTAGAATTCCTCAGTATAATCTTCTACAAACAGATCCTTTTGCTTCAAATTCTGCAACTTCTTAAACAAGTCAAGCTCATAGTCAATCAGTATGAACTTAGCTTTCAACTTTGTCACCATCAACCTCCACCAATTGATCTTCATTTCACCTTCATCTTCTGTATCTCTTTGTAGTTCCTTCCACCAAAGAGTAGGGTGTCCTTTCAACTTAGTCTATGCTAATCTCACCTGAAGAGGATCTTCAATTTCTTCTAGCTCAAAAAAAATTTAATTTCACTAATCCAATCAATCAAATTGTCAAGCTTCAAAGTACTAGCAAAAGTAGAAACTTCCATTTGGTAAATAGTACTAAACTAAGCTCCAAATCTAGGCAACTAAGAAGTACTATCTTCACCAGATCTATCCCTCCGATCATCATCACTAGATTCAATAGGTTCAAATTCTTTAGTAGCTTCTTCATAGCCATCCTCAGTACCAACATTCTAAGGTATACCAGTAACAACTCTCATGATCACGAGGACCATGTCATTCTTCATTAATTCCATCTCAGATCTAAAATCTAATTTCACCTTCTCTGTGATCTGAGATTCCATAGTATCACAAAGATTAGAAATAAACCTAGGGTCCAATCTTCTCAGAGGCATCCTTAAAGATATGCAAAAACCCTCTCCAACAAACCCTCATCGACCACCTTATGACAATCTCCAAGTTGTAAACATGTCATATCGCAACCTGCAATCTTGTAAACAACTAGAGCACAATTTCACAAGTTTAGTGTCATAAATCTACAACTAAGATCATATGATCTCTTCACCAACAAGATCAACTTTGCAAGATCAACCTTGCTAGGTCAACCTTTTCTCCACAAGATCAACTCTGCTCTGATACTACCTGACATAGACCAAAGTGAGAAGGATATAATTAAGGACAGTCCAAACCTTGTAGCTTTAGAATTACACAACATAAAATACAACACAACAAATGTTTCAAAATAATTTGCATTAACATGCTTGACTGTAAGGCCTTTTGGGTTAGGGCCAATTACAATCAGAAACAATTTTGCAAGATCCACAAATCTAATACAACCTCAGCTAGCTCAACTCTGAAGACAATTAGAAACTAATGGAAACCCTAAGGTAGATCTAAACTTGAGCTCACAAGACTCCAAGAAATCTCCTTGTCTCCAAGTGTGAAAACCACTAGCTCTTCTGTCACTAACTATAGATAACAATCTAATCTACAAGATCATGCAAGATCATTTCCACAACTTTGCCAACTCTAGCTTTTAGGCTTATGTTCTTCTCCCCCTCTAAGTTATGTCCCTAAACATCTTCCCAAACACTCCTTAAATACTAATCATTAGCCATAAGTCGACTGGATGAAACCCTTAACTCCTACCAACAAATATTAAATGCCATACAAGTTAGCTTACAAATTGTATTACAAACATTTAATTCAGCATGTCAGCCTATAACAATATTTACCAACAATAAATGCACTAAGTCAGCCCAACAAATTATATAAAACTCTAGTTGGTAAATGAAAACTACCGAGCAATAGTGAATTCACCGAACATGCCAGGCATTGCTGAGCACTAGTGTTGACTGAGCACCGTAGGCATCACCGAGTAACACTTTCACCGAGTGCCAGAGGTTACCGAGTTCCTTCAATGACCAAGTTTCCTTCAATGATTGAGGCCATCAGTCAAGGCTGCAATCAAGTAACACTGACAAAAATACACACACCCATGCAGTTTTAGCGAGGACAAAGGATTGCCCCTACATCACCTTCCCTATTTGTTATGAACGTCGATGGTCCACCACTGAATGTCTAATGCACATGCACAATAAGTTATGATACAATTATTCATATAATTATATAATAATCAAATATGTTAATTAAAATTTTTTATTCGATACATACTTGTGGAATTGACGACGATGTCACTAGTAAATTTTAGCTTATTTTTCGATGAGGTTTAGTCAATAATTAGACGCCCATTGGTCGGCTAATCGATTGTAATGGTCGTCGGAGTTTTTTAGTTGATAATACGACACATGAAATCTCTGTTGAAATTGTGATGTCAATAGTGGTTGAATTATTGATGGAAACAACGTCAAAATCATTGCTTCAACTTGGAAGAATTTTCGGCTATAACGTTTATCTCTGTGACCAATGTTGGTCGAAATTGTGACGTAAAATTGTCGGAATAGACTTTGAATGTATAGCTTTCTCATCGATATGTCTATTCTTTGTTGGTCGAAAAAGCGACTAGAAAAATTAATTTTAAATATAAATATATATATATATATATATATATATATATATATAATCAAATTAAGCACAATAATATTATCTCGTCGTTGTTTACTGTTTACAAATAGTCACACATTTTATGTCTTATTTCACACAAACATGTTCTTTCTCGAGGCCATTAACCTTTCAATAAAACTTTCCATTTCTAAAGACACAAAGAATAAGCCTCACAATATTTCAATGACATTCATAGGAGATGAATAAGCAATCTACAGCTATTCCAAAAATAATACTTAAAGATTATATCTAAAACCAATCTCCCAATTTATTAGCCAACTGGCTATTTTCCTTCTTCTTGTTTATGGGGTTGATTTGTCGAGTGATGAGAAAGAGGGGGATTCTTTGAGGATTGAATGGATTGTGGGAGAGTTTGGGAAAGGCTTTCTCAAACTGCCACTCTCCACCACCTACCATTTCCACCTTAGCATTCCCATTTCTTGGGGATACTTCTCACTGTGTATGAAAAGGTAGAGCTCCTTGTCCATTTCCAGCTATACATCTTCTTTCCTCAATCCTACATGTAATACATATTTAGTTCCACCAAAATTACTTTGAAATTACAACCTTTTAAGGATAGGAACACAAAAATAAAAGAAAACATAAACATAAACACAAGAAATACTAGATTTATGTGGAACAACTTGTACAGGGAAAAACCATGGAAAATATTGCTCTCAAATATATGCACACTGATTAAGGCAAGTTACAAGAAAGAATAACTACCAAAGGGACTATAAAGAATGATAAGAGAGAATAGATCCACCACTAATGTCCAACCCACTCATTTTTTCAATACTACAGAAACTAAGATAAAGATATTTATGAAGGTTTTCTAGACATAGGTTATTGAATCATCATCTCTACACTGGTACTCAATCTAGAAACACTCGTATGTATATAGCCACTCTAGAAAATCTCCACATCTGGAAAATCTCCACAAAAATCCCTTCTAGCCTCCATTGCATATATGTCTTCTCAGAATCTAAAAAATCTGGTCCATCATTGATTCTCATCAATGTACCAATTTGGATAGTAAGTCTAATTTAAATTGTCCATGGACTGAGACCTTAAATTATTGATCTTCTCTTTGTTTCAAGAAGAGTATAACATTCTCTACTTAACAGGGCCAACCACATGAAGGTGGAAGCTCATCTAGCCCCTCCTAGGAGCCTCTTATGACCCTTTATGACATTTTAAAACCTCTAAGATGTATTCTTAGGGATCGTAAATAGTCATAAAGGGTCATAAGGGGTCCTGGGACACAACAACTAAGAAACATAATTGTAGGCATCATGGTCACAATTTTTTGGAGACAACATAATTGAGTTGTATACCCAAGTGACGAAGAGCAACTTCTGCACCTCTGATTCCAAGTTGACACTGCAAGATCCAAAGACCATAGATAAGGAATAAATTTAGAGAGAGGAGGAGGGCCATAACAACAAAAATAATATAGGACAAACCTCAAGTTAAATGAGCTAGTAATTGCAAACATTTTAATATATTTTTATTATTAAATAATGAAATTTGCATATACTAGTGTTATGAGCTCCCTCATTACATGATTTATTATTGTAACCCCCCTCTAACTTACACATCTAGAAAATGAAACTACATCCTATTGGGATTGAGACTCAACTAAGGAACCATAAAATTCTTCAGTTAGGTGCTCCATAAAATTCCAAGCACTAAGGAACCACCTAGTGGGGCCCAAAACACTAATTGGACCCTAAAATGCCAAAACATGGCTTGTGTCTTAAAAAAAATATTCGACCCCACTCCACCTCTTGATCACAAGACACTAAAGACATCATGGGAAAAAGTGAGTAGGGGATTCATATTGTCCATGATGTCCCAAAATGTTTCCATAATAAAGAAAGCCCAAGGAAAGATGGATAACTCTTTCCATTTGTAAGGGATCTTAAGAGATGCCCAAAATAGATCAAATCCCTAAGGAAAAACTTGAAGGGAAGTGACCTCAACAAGAGAAGCTTAAAATAGCACTCTAAGATATTTATAAACTTACTACGCTTAGTTTAAGCCTAAATAAAGTTGTCTACATTCATTTCAAAACCAAAATATTAAACAATGCATAGTACATAATGTAATACCCCAAAAATGGGCTATAAGTTCATTAATATCCTATATCAACAATTCGATTGAAATCGACATCAAAGTCCTAACCTAAGGCACATCTAAACATCATCGAATCCTAATTGATTATCTTAAATTCTGCATCGGGAAATATTCCTAGCAATATTCCTAATCATCTTAATTATCTTTAATTTAATGATTATTTGGTGATAAATCACATTTATCCTAAGTTTGATTAATTGAATATTTTCATATTTAATTAATTAGATTTAATATCTTGCCACTTAATTGTGTAATTAAATATAATTCTATCTATTATTAATTGTATTATTTAATTTTGACAATAAATCCAATATCTTATGAATAATTGATTAAATTCTTATTTAATTGATTAAAGCAGGTTGTCATTATTTAATAATATAGTTTTTAATAAAATTTTGATAAAATAATTGATTAACCCATAAATCAATTGTTTTATTTTCAAAAATCAGTTAAGTTGAGCATAAATCACTTTTATTTATTAAATTAATTCATAAATAAAACATGCATAATCATAAAAGAAGACAACTATCAATTATCAATTAAAGCTAAACTCTATTTTGAGTTCAACTCTGCTTTTGCATGTTTTTGTGAATTAAATTATCTTTTATTTAAAAATAACTCAAAAATCAACCTGAGTTATCTGAGTGATTTATGACTTTCTTCCATGCACCTCCAAAGCCTTGGATTTCTATACAACCAAGGCTCAGCTCTTCATAATTCATATCTCTCAAAATTGCAAACTTACTCTACAAGAATCATAGCATATCAGATTTGGAGAATTTGCACAATTGGAGCTTGAAAGATAAATTTGAGGATTCGAAGCTTTGTGAGATCAATTTCAAATTCATGGCTTTCATATTATTGTTAGAATTTTCATTCTCATATCATATCATTTCTAGATTAGCATTGCATATCAATTTTCATATTAGCATAGATTCATATCAGTTTTCATCATATCATTGCATAGAAAATATCAAAAAATAGATTAATTGCATTCATATTTCATATCAGTTTGGCATTCAAATCCTTCGTTTAGGTGTCGTCTAGGTCACTGATCTCGATAGCAATCTGAGAACATTAATCTTGCACCTACTAGAAGGTAGTAAATCACTTGGTTAATTAGATTTCAATTTTGCATGATTTTGATTATAGCTAACCTCTAATGTTTACTGAAGTGTTGTGTCTATAGATCAGGTACAATTTTCACACACACATTTTTTGGCGCCCACTGTTGGGCCTTGAAACAGGTTTCCAATTCATTTCTATCAAATTCTATCTTTTTCTCCTCGGTTTCTGTGCAAAAATACAATTTTTATTTTTTGTCCGTACAATCTTCATACGAGTTTCTGACAAAATTTGTATGATTTTGAACCCATTGTCATACGATAGTTAATCGAGTGTCATTTCATCAGGCACCCACTGACGTTTGGAGGCTAGATTGTCATTTCATCAGACACCCAGTGTCGTACAAGTTTCTAGACTGTCGTCTGGTAATAGACCCAGTGTCATACAAGTTTCGGCATCAGGTTTCAACTATCGTCTGGTAACAGACCCACTGTCATACGAGTTTTGGTACCAGATTTCAATTGTCATTTCATTTTTGCAGGTAGTTTGTCAAATTTGATTTTTGGATTTTGACTAATAGCTAACCCTAACAATTGAAATTTACTGTTTCTGATTGATTTCTGCTAGTTTTGATTGGAAAAAGTGCAAGAATTTCTCAAAATCAGGTAAACATCTACTAAGTGCATTGTGAGGATCTCAGGTATTCCACTTGTGCTGATAATATTTCAATTTGGGGCTTAAAATAAATCTGTCATGTGTTTGGCTTGAGTGTTTTCTTTGCATGCTTTTCTTCAAATTTGCATAATTGATACTAGGTTGTGACCCCTTAAGCATTCATTAAGTAGTCTTAGATACTTGTGATTGATCTTGATTGCTATCTTGGGTTATTGGACTCGCTAATCCACCGGCCCCTCATTCCGCCCTGTGGTTGCAATCTCAACACCATAAAGGGGAGGGGTCAACAAGAAAGATGCGTTAAGTGTTCCACTTGGCAACCCTTTTGTGCTTTTAGGAACTCACTTGTTTTCTAAGTTGGGGACTCATTTTCAGCTTGTGTGAGGTGTTAAGTGTTCCACCTTGTGGACTCATCTCATATTCACTTTAAGCGTTAAGTGTTCCTCTTTCTACTTTTTGGGATACTTTTGGTAGATTTTCTTTTGGAAACATACATCTATGGTCACATAGTAATTAGGCCCTATGAACACTATTTGTGATTCTTGAGAGATTGGATTCCCAGTGAAATCCTTCTTGACGACAAAATCCTTGTAGGTAGGGAGGATACTTAGTGCATTTCACATTCAATTCAGTTAGTGCATCTTCTCTTATTGATCGATACATTCTCTCCCTAGAGAGATTGATAGATCATGTGGGGTTGACATCACGAGCTTTGGTGAATCAAAATTGGTTAGTGCATCTTCCCTTATTGATTGATACATTCTCTCTTTGGAGGGGTTGGTAGATCATGTGGGGTTGATATAATAGACCTTGGTGAGACAAAATTTGTCTTAGCATGTCAGATTAATCTGCTTGCTTTGTTTGGGTTAAAAGTGAAGAGGTATCAAAACCTTGGATATGGAGCCAAGTCCCCTTGTGGTATCATACTATGAGTCACCTTTAGAGAGGGTTAACCATAGCGGACAATCCCTTCACAGGGAAAACTATGTTGACAGAACCTCAAGCGGTAATAGCCATTTTCACCATGGTAGTGACAGTCGCTATATAAATGTCCTTGTGGAAGAAATCTCCACGGGTATGGTTCATTATTGGGTTGTCAGATCTCCCTAGCAGCTCCTGAAGATTAAGTTCTCAGACTATGTCAAAACCCTGGTGCGCTGGGATTGGAGTTCACCCCTTTGGATCATAAAAGTTGTAGAGTCAAACCATTACTAAAAACCCTAGCGAGGCCAAATTTTCATTTTATAGGGTATATGTGTGTTATTGCAAAACATTTTTGGAACATACACAATTAGCGCTTCTGAGGATTAGAACGAATAAGTCACTTGATTGTTCATGCGCAAGGTTGCTTTTTCCCTTGTTCATTATTTTCAGACATGCTTAAAATCATGTGCTTTCTATTTTGCATGCTTGTTTATCTATCTGGTTACTGAAAATGAACAAATCTGTTACAATCCTCAAATCTGGACATTGAAATTTGCAAACAATTCAAATCTAAAAACTTAAAATTTGCAAAATCTGAAGTAAAATCCTTTTCTGGAGTCAAAAGTCATCTCAGGAGGTCAGAAAGTCATACGAGTTTCCATCAAGTGTCATTTCATTACAACCCATCTATCGTATGATTGAGTACCCAGTGTCGTACGAGTTTCCATGCCAGCAAATTCTCAAAGTCAAAATCTTGCAACTGTCGTATGAGATTTTCAACTGTCGTTTCATTGATACCCAACTGTCATATGATAACCAACCTAGTGTCATACGAGTTTTGATGCAAAAAATTCCAAGAGTCAAAATCTTGCTTGCAATTATCATATGAGTTTTGCAACTATTGTTTCATAGCATACCCACTATCGTACGAGTCTGTAGAGTGTCATTTGGGAAATTTTTGAAAGTTGTCAAAAAATTGTCAAAATTGCTAGATATTTAGCTTTTTCAGCCTTATTTCAAAATTTGTCGAATGAATCACTATGTTAGGAATAGAGCAGTAGCTATTAAGAGTCCAATCATTTTCCTAAAGTGGCCTTTTGAATCTGATTCAACCTTCTGTTTAATCGATTTGAGTCCTTATCATCCTATGCCAAAACCTTGTCATAACTATCAATCTTCAATCAATCATCAAAATGACTAAGTGTTGTGATATCTTGTCTGCTATCTTTTGGGAACCTACCCATACATCCAGGGCATAGTATCCTTCATCCATGTCTAATCAAATCTTCAAATCTATCAAACCTTGACAAGGTTGCGTCATCTGATCATCTTGATTCAATTCATTCTTCGGTTATCTGGATCTTATTCTTTTGTTTCACTTGAGGTGAATGGTGGAGACTAGAGCTTCCTCTCACAAGAAATCTATCACCACTCTCCGAACTCCAAATCTTAAGCAACTCATCAATTCTAGTCTTTACGAGGATGACGGTCTTGGCAACTATCGATTGAAATCTGGTTACATACCTCCTCCATCAACTCACAGAGGTACTCAACATACCCCTCATCAATCTAATCCAGGGAGTCCACACTCTCCTACCATGTCTCAAGCTGGGAAAAACTTTGGCTCTCAGAGAGCTCAATCTCAACATGGTGCAGATCAGGAACCCACACCTGAAGAAATTGCTCAATATCAAAATGATGATAACTTCAAACAAATGATAAAGCATTTCTTGAAAGAAGATAGAGAAGCATACTTTTTACAACTAGCTCATCAAGGAGCTAAACTTCCTCCCAACTTTAATGTTGAAGATATCATTACGCATGAGGAAGAAACTCCACTCACAGCTATGATGAAATAGATACATGCTTTACAAGTCAAATTTAATAGCCTTGAGAAAGAAAAGGAACCCAAAGAGTTCTCCATGGAAGCTCTATGCCCTTTTCCTTTTGACAAAAACTTGTATATGCCACCATTTCAAAAAAGAGTGGAGATGCCAAAGTATGATAAGTATGATGGACACTCTAATCCACAAGATCATGTCAGAGAATTCTATACACAATCCATGGAATTCATGCATGAACCGACCTATCTGATGCATCTTTTTCCTAGATCTCTGGGAGGAGCATCCATTCAGTGGTTTTCAAGATTGCCTTCTACTATCAAAACTTTTGAGGAGTTGATCAAATTGTTTTACTAGAAATAATCCTACAATATTCAGCACCTGGTCACCATGATCGATATCTGTAATCTCAAGCAATATCTAGGGGAACCATTCCTAACATTTCTCAAGAGATGGAGGAAGAAGTTCTCTCTATATGCCAGACCTATTCTAGAAATGGAAAAATTGGAAATCTTCATCAACAACCTTGTTCTAGAAATCAATTATCCTCTACAAATGCAAGATCATACATCTTTTGACAAGATGGTGGATAATGCTATCAAAATTGAAAAAGTTCTTGTAAAAAAAGGAGAAATCACACTTCAAAAAGACAAGTACGAATCAGGATCCAGTTCTAAAGAAAAGAACAAAAATTGGAACAAAAACAAAGGCATCGTCACAAATGGTGTTGTTGACACTGTCCATGCCCCATCAAAGGCACCAGCCTACAATCTCACTCTTGGTACTCAAGCCATTAAAGCCTTAGAGAAAAAGTCTTCTCAACCATCTCAAAGGAAGCCAGAATTCAAAAAATGGGATAAACATTGAAAATTTGCTCCTCTAGGAGAGTCTTTAGAATCAGCTATGAAAACTCTACTGGCTAATAACATCATCTCTTTACCACCAATCTGATTAAATGCTCAGGACCCCAAACTGATATGGTGGAAGGAAAATGAATTCTGTGATTTCCATCAGAGTAAAGGTCACAAAACTAGTAGTTGCTATCACTTGAAGCATACCATTCAAGATCTAATCGATACTGGAGACATCACAATTGACAATCCCATGAGCAATAATGATCATACAACATTTAGAGAACCATTTCTGAAACATGGTCAAGAAGTTTTAACTTCTCAGCCTAATATGGGGGCAAAAGTCAACTATGCCTACCCTGGAAATAATGCTGTCATCAATATGGTTGAACCATGTCTCTCTAAAAGTTGAAATGTCATCACAATTGTATGAAGAGATAGAAATCATTCCTCAGCTAACACAATTACTTGATCACAAGCTCAAACACATCTAAAAGGACAAATTCCAGATTCATCAAATGTCCCTAAGGTACCCTTCAATCTTTCATCTGCTTCTAAACAGAAGGCTGCTTCCAAATCTTCCAATCCAAAGGATACAAGGCCTACGTCTTATAGAATTGTTCAACAACTCCAACACACTAATGCAAAAATCTCCATGTTTGAGTTGCTTTGAATATCTCCAACTCATAGAGCCATTCTTGATAAAGCTTTTCTCGATTCCAATGTTCCTGATGACCTTGATTTAGATAGGTTCCAGACTATGGTTGGACATCTTACATCTCCACAATATATCTCCTTTTCAGAGGAAGATGACAACTCCTTGAGTCACCCACATAATCAGCCTTTGCATATAGAAGTCTTGATCCAGAACCGTAGAGTCAAACGTGTGTTGATAGATGGGGGTGCTGGCCTAAACATTTGTTCTTACAGCTTGATCACACAATTGGGATTTTTAGAATTGGCTATTGATCCTAGAAAGAAAATAACTATCAAGGCCTATGATGAACAAGAAAGATCTTCTAAAGGCACCATTGTCTTACCTATTAGAGTGGGTCTAGTTATCAAAGATACCATTTGTCAAGTGCTTGATCTACCTTTGGCCTACAACGTCCTTCTAGGGAGACCATGGATACATGAAATGCAAGCTATTCCTTCTACATACCATCAATGCTTGAAATTTCCTTATGAAGGAGTAGAGGTTACTATCCCTGCAGATCTGAATACAACTTGCAACACCTTGAAGGAAAGTGCAGATAAGCTTGTACCTAATAACAAAGAATCTTCCATTGAACCAACTAAAGAAGCATCCACATCTAAAATGGAAGATCTTGCAAAAGAGGTTAATATCAAAGAAAATGGTATGGGAGAATATACTATCGAGCCAATCTTATCTTTGACATCTCTCCCTATCTTGCCTAAGTCTTATGGGCAATCTTTGAAACAATCCAAACTAGACTCTGAAGAACCTCTTGAAGCATATAAAAATAATTTTGTAGCATAACAAGTATCCAAGTAGGAATTTGAAGAGGATGAGGCTGTACTATCATGGCTGTACAAAGATGAACTTGAATCTCAAGTTGTTCAAACTGGTGACTCTACAATCTCCCAACTCCCTTCCAAGTCATATGGTCTAGGAGATAAATTAATAGCTAAGATGGGATATTTAGGTAAAGGACCTCTAGGAATCAGAGGAAAAGGTCTTGAGGTACCTCTTCCACATACTGGTAGAGAAAATAAAAACAAAGTTGGCTTAGGCTTTAAGAAGAAACCTTACCACCTCAAAGGTAATTGCTCTCATGTCATAGAGTAGATCACACCAGGGGAACCTCTTCTTAAGAAAGAAGAAACAAAACCATCAGATAGTGATTCAGATAGTTCAGAACTCATCCCCTATGAAAAATTGCCTAAAGAGATCAAAGACCTTCTTGATGATAAAGATGATCCTATCAAAAGAATTAATGTAGTAGAAACACAAGAACCTACTATCAATCAAGAGATATTTGCAACACAAGAACTAGCTAATCTCGAAAACAATCAAGAAGAGGGAAGTGGTAGTGACTCTGAAACAGATTCTCATGAGTATGAATACAAATCAAAATCGGAGGGTAACCCTTCTTGGGGTATTCACCCTAACTTTACTCATGTTCTAAGATTTCCTAGAGATCCTGAATCAGAAGAAGAATCTAATGACTATGAATGGGGAGCCATTCTAGAACTAGATGAAGATGAGCTTATTATAGAGAAACATGTTGATATTATTCACCAATATGTACCTCAAACCAGTGTAAGTCTAGACCGAAATGATGAACCTATCGAGTCTGATCCTCTTATGGCTGAATTGGACTCCCACGATGACATTGAGCCTATTCATGAATTGGATATCTTAAGTTGTAGTATCACCTTTGAACTTGAGCATCAGGTTATGACCAATGATGATAGATCCATATTCGTAAACACTATCTCCCAATCTTTCCCTACTTTGACTATCAAATATCCAGAACTTATTGATCAAACCTCCACGAATCCGAGCCATGGTATTTATACCTTCCTGAATGACTATGCCCTTGCTTGCTACCTCAATGCAGCTGAGCCTATGAGTACTTCCATCAATGAACCGAGCGTCAGCATGATCAAGTCAGACATCAAATATCTTAGTCAAAAAAATAAGAGTAAAAAGAAAAAGAAAAAGAGTTCTGAGGGTGAAAACCACTTTGTGGCAGTCTCAGAACCTACAAAAGTAAAAATAAAAGATGTATCCAAAGGTGAAAACCTCTCTGAGGCACCTAAGGATGAGATATTTGATGTCCTTCTGAGTCATTTATAGGACAAATCTCCAGTTCTAATTGAGCCCACTCAATCCATCAATTTGGGTACAACAGAGGAACCACAATTGGTACATGTCACACAATCATTATCAGAAGAAGAGAAGAAAAAATTTACAACATTCCTAATAGAGAAGAAGATAAACTTTTCATGGAAATATTTAGATATGCTAGGATTGGATCCTACTCTTATAATGCATCATTTATCTATTGCTCCAAATGTTAAACCTGTCAAGCAAAAATTGAGAAAGATGCATCCTCACATTGCACTCTTGGTAAAAGCTGAATTAGAGAAGCTCCTGAACGTCGAATTCATCTGGGTTATTGACTATGTAGAGTGGATCTCTAATATTGTACCTGTTTCTAAACTAGATGGGTCAATCAGAGTGTGCACAGACTTTAGAGATGTGAATAGAACATGCCCTAAGGATGACTTTCCACTACCTAACATTGATATGATAATGGACATGACCGCGGGTTTCGAGATGTATTCCTTAATGGATGGTTTCTCTGGATATAACCAAATAAAAATTTCTCCAGAGGACCAAGAGAAAACTACTTTCACATGTGCATGGGGCACCTTCTGCTGGAATGTCATGCCATTTGGGCTTTAAAATGCTGGAGCTACATATCAAAGAGCAATGACATCTATTTTCCATGACATGATGCATCAAACAATGGAAGATTATGTTGATGACACTTTAGCAAAATCTATGATCAGAACTGAACATCTAAGGGACTTAAGCATGATCCTAGATAGAATGGAAAATTTTAGTCTCTGACTAAATCCTAAGAAGTGTGCTTTTGGTGTCACTTCTGGAAAGCTCTTAGGATACATAATTTCAAAGAAGGGCATTGAAGTTGATCTTGCTAAAGTCAAGGCTATAATAGAGATGCAACCTCCCACAAATATTAGTCAAATGAGGACATTGCAAGGAAGAGTTCAATCTATTCGAAGATTCATATCATAGCTAGCGGACATATCACAACCTTTTACAAAAACATTACATAAAGGTGTGACCTTTGCATGGAATGAAGAATGTGAGAACAACTTTAACCATATCAAGAAGTATCTATCAAATCCACCTATCTTGATGCCTCCTATTCATGGGAAGCCATTGATCTTATATGTCTCCGCAACAACCACATCACTGGGGGCATTGCTAGCGCAACATGATGAAGAGAAAAAGGAAAGAGCCATTTATTATATAAGCAGAACATTGATGGTGTATGAAAAGAACTATTCTATGATTGAGAAAGCTTGTCTCACTATGATCTTTGCATCACAAAAACTGAGACACTATATGTTAGCTCATACCATGCATCTAGTAGCAAAAATTGATCCACTAAAATACCTACTAAGCAAGGCTGCCCTCACAGGTAGACTGGCTAAATGGGTCATGCTTTTAAGCGAATTTGACATTAAATATGTTGAAAGAAAAGCTATAAAAGGTCAAGTTATTGTTGATCAACTAGTAGATGCACCCATGTTTGATGACACACCAATTCAAATGGAATTTCCAGACTCCTCTATTATGCACCTATCTTCTATAGAATGGCAATTGTTCTTTGATGGCTCCTATACACATAATGGATCTAGAGCAGGCATATTGTTCATAACTCCTCAAGGATACTCCATCCCAAAAGCATTCAAATTAAAGTTCCCCTGCACAAACAATATTGCAAAATATGAAGCCCTTTTGAATGGTATGAAAATAGCAATTGAATGGAGAGTAACAGAGCTACACATTCATGGAGACTCTCAACTTGTTATTCATCAAGTCAATGATGTGTACCAAACTAAAGATGAAAAGCTCATTCCTTACAAGAGAATGGTAGACGATCTTAAGAAATATTTCATATCTATCACATTTGAGCAAATTCCTAGAATGGAGAACAAGGCTGCCGATGCAATGGAAACACTATCTACTTTATTACAACAGCCTGAACATGAGCTACGCTATGAGTTTTTGGTGGAAGCACTATCTTATCCTGCATATGACTCCCCTGAAACCCGCATGATCTGCACTGTTGTAGGTCATGATTCATCCTAATATAAAAACCTATTTTCCTATCTCCAAGACCAAATCATTCCCGATATCTTCAATCCCCATGAAAAGAGATACCTTATTCATAATGCCTCCTGATATGTCATCATTGGTCATGATCTATACAAACAAGGTCTAGATGGTACGCTACTTAGATGTTTAGAATGGGAACAGTCTCAATGTGCATTAGAGGAAGTCCATGATGGTATTTGTGTGTCACACTCAAATGGTTTAACACTAGCTCAAAAACTTATTAGGGCTGGGTACTATTGGCCTGAAATGGAGAAAGAGGCTATCAAATTTGCTAAGAATTGTCAAAAGTATCAAGTACATGGCAACCTAATTCATGCTCCAGGGAGGGATCTAATCCCCTTTACAGCACAATGGCCTTTCCATCAATGGGCATTTGATCTTATCCAGATGATTCATCCTCATTCTTCTAATGGACATACCCATATAATCACAGCCACAGATTATTTTACAAAATGGGTAGAGGCGGTCCCTTTGACACAAGCAATAGGGAAATAGATATCTATGTTCATATTGAACTATATCATATGCAGATATGGGATACCTCATTCCATAATCATAGATAACGGTGGGCAATTCAGAAATAAAGACCTAGATGATCTATGTGCCAAATTCAAGATCACCCAACATTGGTCTTCTATCTACTATCATCAAGGGAATGGCCAAGAAGAGGCTTCTAACAAAAATCTATTAAAGATCTTGCATAGAAAAATAAACAAAACTAGCAGAGACTAGCATCTCATGATTAATCTAGCTCTATGGGCCTATAGAACAAGTATCAGAACACCTACAGGGGCTACACCTTTCACTTTCGTTTATGGGTCTGAAGTGGTACTACATATTGAGGTTGAAATCCCATCACTCTGAATTAGAATGCATGGTCTAGTAACTGATGATGACTATAGAGTGTCTTGGTTACAAGAACTGGAACTACTAGATGAGCGCAGACAAGTAGTGTATGATCATCTCAAAGTATATCAAAAGAGAATGTCTAGAGGCTACAACAAGAAAGTCAGACATAGAGAATTTTAGGTTGGTGATCTAGTCTTGAGAGAAAATCCTAAAAATCAATCCCATCGAGAACACAAGGAGAAGTTTGAACCCAATTGGCTGGGTCCCTTTGTCATCACTGCTACTTTTGGCTCTGGTGCCTATCAACTCTCAATGATTGAAGGAGAATAGCTCCGAGAACCAATCAACATTCTCCATTTGAAGAAATTCTATGCCTAAGGCATTCATTCTATGGTAAAATGTCCTGAAAAAATTATAAAAATTAGAAAAAGTCCTAAAAAAATGAACATCTTGGTGAAAACCTTGCAATAGGCACCTTGATGATTCACAAAAAAAATCAAAAAAATATCAAAAGTACAAAAAAATTGAAAAAATGAAAAGTACAAAAAAATGAAAAAAGAGAAAAAGTGCCTTGGTGAAAACCTAGAAACAAGCGCCTTGGTAGCAAAAATAGAATTTCTGCCAAGATGGTGAAAACCTGGCAAACGGGCACCACTTGTTTCAAAATGCTCCATCTATCAGCGCAATCTTGGTCTTTCCCAGCTTTCAGTCTTGCTTTAGTTTGTACATATCTCCCGGTTTGTTTTTGCATTTCCAATTTTCAATAAGTCAGTTTGTCCACCAATCAGCTCAAGCGTCTGTATCCTATCAATGTTCAAACTTGGGGGCAATCATAGTCAAATCCTATGGTCTCTAGTATATCTTAGATGTATCATATCTAGTTAGAGTCCTTTGAAGCTTCATGTGAGTCGGTCAATTAGTCTTGTCTCCAGAAAGGATGTATCTACAACAACACAATCAACATCAAACTGAAAACTGAAAACAATCTATGCTTTTTTTACATGCTTTTATCTCCTTGTATGCTTACTGATTCGCATTGAGATTTTTGCATATTGTGTCCCTTCGAGCCCTTCGATGATGTCCTTTACAGGATTTAGAGAGTGATGACTAGGGGCATAATCTTTTCTTTGTCTTCTGATTGTATGTGAAACTCTAACAACTTTGGAAATTCTAGATTGAAATGGTGTCCGACTGTAAGAGCCTCTATCTCAAATTGGATGGCCATGCGTACCTTGACCATTGATACCTAGAAAATTCAAGGAAGTTTGATCTAAATATTGTCTTTATTGAGTGAGTTCTTTCTCCTACTGTGAAACATGATCTTACCTAAGGATGTGAACAATAAAGGGTCACTACGGGTAATTCACATCGGATTTAGAATAATCTCTTGGCTGTTTGATGTGTTTTTCATGCAAGGCATATTTAGGTCATCATGAAATTCATGTTTTGATGCTTGTACAAACTACTATATCAAAATGGACATGATATTCAGGTCATCCTGGCATCTATGCCTTGGTGCTTATATCTAATCCGACATTCTGAAAACAAAATCAATATTCATATATCCATGGTTGTTGATCAGTGGGTGTTGTATTGATTCTTAAGCATTAAAAATTGATATTCATATGTCTATGGTTTCATAGCTAGTGGGCATTGTATTGATTTATCCGGTTACCTAAAAGTTCAATGATGATAACAAATCGACATATGATCAGTGACTAGGTCCTAGGTCTTAGGTTGCATTTCATTTTGCATGTCACTTTGCATTTTGCATGTTTGCATATCTCACAAGTGTTTGGAAATAATTCAAAGCTTAAAAAATTGTTCATAACAATTCTTCACATCTAACAAGAGCTGAGTCTCACTCGAAGGTCTCTTCATCAAACCGCAAGTAGTAACCCTCCGAGGTTAAACATCCTTTTGACATAAGACTGAGTACTTGTCTTCATCAACCTGCAAAAATATATCATGTGTATCGCTGCATTTACATCTTATATCATTATCATTTGTTACATTACATTACATTCATTGCATAAGCATAAATCATATATACATCTTTTCATAATCAATTACATTTTCATAACATCCATACATATGAAAGAAATCATTGCATTGCATCGATCCATACATACATTCTACACTAATCATAGCATAAACATCACATGATATCATCATAAATCCACATCATGACAAGTACACATGAAGTCACAATCAAAATATCGATCTCATATATATCAAAAATCTCAAAATGTGTCAGGGGTGCACTACTGGCACAATGTACAAAAGAATGAGCTTTGGAAAGCTATCAGAATTAGAATGGTATATCAGTGATTAAAAAAGAATAGAATATATCAAAACATGGCCACAGGAATCAACTCTCAGCATGCTCCTCGGTATTTGGTGGAGGAGGTGGTGGTGCATCTGGTATGACCTCTACCCTCAGTGCCCTAGCTCCCCCTGAGGCTGCCATGTACTCAGAGTATGTAGGTACTCTCTGCTTAGGAGGAACAACAACATAATATGCAGACACATAGTAGGAGGCCCGTGAGGTCTAATGAGTCACCTCTATCTGTAGTCTTTGAACCTCTAAGTGAAGCTCAGTGCACTACCTATCTACCTCCTGAAACCTCTCCTCCCATCTAGCACTTTGTACCTTCATGTCCCGGACCTAAGCTCTAATCATCTCTGCAAAAGTGAGAGGAATAGTAAGCTCTGCTACAGCTACTGGTATCTCTGTATCCTATGCTGGCTACTTTGGGTGTTGTCCAGTGGTCTCTGATCTATGTGCCTTGCGGCATCTGACCTCCACACCCAAATCAAAAGTGGTGTCTACCTGTGTGGGATCTGCATCACCACCTGCAAACTGCTCACCTACCAACACCTCATCTATCACACCGATATTACCCAATGTACCCCTCTCACCCCTGGATCATCTATGTGACCTTGTAGATGTACCTATGGGAGAAGTAGAAGGATAAGGAGGCCTCATATGCCCAGATGATCTCTGCAATGGAGCTATCACTCTCTATTTAGGTGGTGTGGGATGCACTACCTGTGGTCTTGGGCCCTATACCATGGGGGCACCTATAACATCCATCACCTCCTCCATGGAGGGTATCAACTCTATAGGATCTAAGAATCTGTGAATGGGATGATCTGCAAGCCACGCAATGTATCCATCTATCACTCCTACATCGACAACCTATGGCTGATAATCCCAATCTCTGCCTATAATGGCACTGTACTCCTCTGCACATAAGGAATAGGAGAGCCTCGGTGTCCATCCGAGCCCGATCTCATGCACAATGTGAGCATATGTAGTGTACTCTCATGGGGTATCCTATCTGCATCCATACTGACGCCACACTTTGCTAATCAAAAATCTCTCTAGAATAGTGGGAGAGCGGCCAATAAGTACTCGACTCTGAAAAAGAAAACTATACTGCTCCCTCGCAGTGGGCCAGATCTCTATCTGCAAATATGGCCTCCAATGAACGAAAGTCATGTCATCTAGACATCGCCAGAAGTACTTGGTATGACCCATCTAGACCTGTGTGACATAACTAGCATATGCATATATCACTAGCTCCTGTGGCTGCCGCTGTGTTTGAAAAACTAGTCTCAATACTGGGATATGCTCCCAGGCCCATATCTGTAATACAAGAGCTCCTGAAGCAAAGCTCTTGCAATCCTGATAAACGATCTCATGCATCTCTAAAAACATATGTGCCAAGAGGCACTGACCCCAGGCAAGCTCAATGCCCGTAGCCATAAGAAGTGCTACCATCGAAGCCCATCCCATCAAAAAGCTATTCTGTTGATGGCTTGGCATGATAAGCTCCCCGATCATACCAGCAATAATGCACTCTAAATGGTGTGTCTGACCATATCTCTACACAAGGGTCTCCCAGGAAATGGACCCCATTAACTGTGTATCATCTCCAAATAGATGCCTAAAGGCATGAAGACCACCCTGACCAGAACTCACATACTCAGGATGCTGACTGCTATGAAATGGAATGCGCAGTATCCTATAGACGTTCTCTGGAGTCACGGTCATCTCTCCAATAGGTAAATGAAACATCTGTGTCTCCGAATGGAATCTCTCAATCAAGGCAGTCAAAAGGCCATGATTTACCCTGATGTCAGGTAAATGAATCAAATACTCAAATCCACAGGCAACAAGATGAACCCTCATCGGGTCCGGAAGCGCGACACATAATCTCTGGGTAGCTGGGTATGAATGTCGGACATGTACATCTGGATATGTCACCTATATCATACAAAAATAGGGCATTCTATCAGAAATTGGGTTCAATAATAGGCTAATAGTATAGAAATTGGATAGTCAGGTACTTCAGAAGGTAGGTCAACCAGTCAGATATCAGCATCAGGCATCAGAAAAGTCAAAATTTGGCCCTAAAAGTCAATTTTCAACACTCTGTTTTTCATATGACAGTCCAGACTGGCATCAAATGTCGTACGACACTCCACAGTAGACCAAACGACACTCCATGGTCATACGACACTGCGCCCTGGATCATACGAGTTTCGAGGGACCTGGTGAAATGTCGTACGACACAAGGGTCCCTCTCATATGACACTTGGGTATACTTGAAATGACAATGTAAATTCAAATGAAGTGTTGTACGAGTCTGGGTTGAGACTTGTATGAGTTTTCAAACATGCAAAAATTAAAAAAGCAAAACACGTACGAAAATATTAAAAAATGCTATGAAACATGAAAAATTTGCATTTTCAGAGGGGAACAGAGGTCCACCTACCGGATGTCCATACTGTCAAGGTCTCTGGTATCTCCGGCTGTGCTCAAATTGATGTGAACTCACAAGAACCTTCAGATCTTGCTGTTCTACCATTTTCTCGCTCAGAGGGCTCCACACAATTTCCAAAGTCAAATGGTTGAAATGAATTGAAAATGACCCTTCAGGCCTTTATATAGCATTTGACCTAATTTTCAAAAGTACTCCATTTTTCATGAAAATTGCACCCCTAGCTAATTTCAACATTCTGAATCCATTTTCGAGATCAAAATTCAAATCTGAGATTGTTTAATATATCAAAATCACGATTTAAAATTTTGGGCCCAGGATGGTCTACTGCTTGCATATTCGACCTTCGATCATCACAGAAATCTAGAATTCAACTTAATTGATTATCTTCCATCAAACTATCAAAATTTCAACTTGGTCAACTATGGTCAACTCATAGTTTCACCTAGTCAAACTTGGTCGTCTGGACCTCTAAACGATGCAGAATACATTCCTGGATGTGTTTAACCACTTCTCAAATCAATTAACATGCTTCTGAACTCTCAATGCTGACTTTTCTTGTCAGATTTCAATTTTAATCCCAAAGGGGGCATGGTATTGCACATCATTCAAAGTCTGTAAATCAATTTCTATCAATATCTTTCATCAGTGATCAAGACAAAAAATCACATCTAGTTACTGATTCATCAAAAGTCCTCATCGCTCGGGGCAAATCTATCATCACTTGGGGCATATCAGATTCGTCGATCCATATCAATCTGGTATTCTCCTAATCTTGTAAACTATATCAGTTTTTGCAACTATCGGATCATAGTGTTCTTTCCTTGGTTCTTCGGCAACTAAAGGATTCGGATGTGATACCTGCTAGTTCTGCTAAGACAATTGAGTCTAGAACCGGTCACTCACTTCTTTGCAATCCTAAGGTTTGGAATCAGGCATTTTGACACTTTTTCACAATCATAGGTTCATTTGTTGTTATAGTGAACATTATCTTTGGTCATTCAGGACCTATTATCTTCATATCAAATCAATATCAATCAGCTTCTGTCTCATATCAATTATCAATTTCAAACATCAGTTTCATATCTCTATCAAACACAGACTTTCTTTGAACCACTGTGCTTCACACAGTAATTCAAAGAGGGGAAAAATGTAATGACCCAAAAATGGGCTATAAGTTAATTAATCTCCTATATCAACAATTCGAACGAAATCGACATCAAAGTCCTAACCTAAGGCACATCTAAACATCATCGAATCCTAATTGATTATCTTATATTCTACATCGGGGAATATTGCTAGCAATATTCCTAATCATCTTAATTATCTTTAATTTAATGATTATTTGGCGATAAATCACATTTATCCTAAGTTTGATTAATTGAATATTTTCATATTTAATTAATTAGATTTAATATCTTGCCACTTAATTGTGTAATTAAATATAATTCTTTCTATTATTAATTTTATTATTTAATTTTGACAATAAATCCAATATCTTATGAATAATTGATTAAATTCTTATTTAATTGATTAAAGCAGGTTGTCATTATTAAATAATATAGTTTTTAATAAAAGTTTGATAAAATAATTGATTAACCCATAAATCAATTGTTTTATTTTCAAAAATCAGTTAAGTTGAGCATAAATCACTTTTATTTATTAAATTAATTCATAAATAAAACATGCACAATCATAAAAGAAGACAACTATCAATTATCAATTAAAGCTAAACTCTATTTTGAGTTCAACTCTGCTTTTGCATGTTTTTGTGAATTAAATTATCTTTTATTTAAAAATAACTCAAAAATCAACCTGAGTTATCTGAGTGATTTATGACTTTCTTCCATGCACCTCCAAAGCCCTGGATTTCTATAAAAGCAAGGCTCAGCTCTTCATAATTCATATCTCTCAAAATTGCAAACTTACTCTACAAGAATCATAGCATATCAGATTTGGAGAATTTGCACAATTGGAGCTTGGAAGATAAATTTGAGGATTCGAAGCTTTGTGAGATCAATTTTAAATTCATAGCTTTCATATTATTGTTAGAATTTTTATTCTTATATCATATCATTTCTAGATTAGCATTGCATATCAATTTTTATATTAGCATAGATTCATATCAGTTTTCATCATATCATTGCCTAGAAAATATGAAAAAAATAGATTAATTGCATTCATATTTCATATCAGTTTGGCATTCAAATCCTTTGTTTAGGTGTTGTCTAGGTCACTGATCTCAATAGCAATCTGAGAACATTAATCTCGCACCTACTAGAAGGCAGTAAATCGCTTGGTTAATTAGATTTCAATTTTGCATGATTTTGATTATAGCTAACCTCTAATGTTTTACTGAAGTGTTGTGTCTACAGATCAGGTACAATTTTCACACACACACACATAATAGGCATGCATGGTCAATTACAAAATTGAGGCAAATAACAAGATACACTAAATGATACAACCTATGTAGAATAATGTTATCAATCCCTAAATGGGAGGTCCAATTATTATAATTACATTATAAAACTCGAGGACTCAAATTTTCTGCATAACTAATTACATCATATGGTCAAGATAAATAAAAGAATAATATAAAGTAACATTTTTGAACTTGAATCCATTTTTAATCTAATCCCCAACAATAGATTCCGAACTACCCAACCTCAAGAAATCAAAAGATCCACTCCTCCTATGCTAAGAGGTGTTCAAAAAAACCATAAGCATGTAATCACACCAAACACATTAGGAGATGCATTATACACATATCATACACAGATTATTAAAAAATCAAACACCTCATGCAAGCTTAACACAAGCAACATCAAAATGGATAAATAGCAATACCTCATTAAGCACAAACACCAATGATATAAAACAAAACAATCTCATTGAATAGAACCACTAATTGAGGAAACAATGATATCATTATTGGGAATAACCACTATTGGCATAAGCCAAGACACTCATATTCGACACACTCACTAATGGAGGGGAAATATCTATCTAACTCAAGGCCTAAAATACTAGATCCTAGAGAGAGGATACAAAGTGTCATTGCAATGACTTTAAGATCCAATCAAGAAAAAAAAATGACATGTCTCCCCAATACAAGGTTACATACTGATTAATCATACAAGTCCAATAGTCCTAGAGAAAGCATTTATTCTGCACTCATCCTAAGCCTTTACAAGCCCTTCATGCATGATGGTTACCATTATCATAGTTCATTTTAATCCCCACATTTTGTTAGTTATCACTTAATTACATGACTTCCACACAAGATATCATAGTGACCCTTCTATCTCCCAAAAAACATCAAAAGAGATTCTTGTAATTATCTCTAACTTAGGTATGTCCTAGCTTTGTCAAAAAATTGAAAGTGGTATGGAGAATAATGCAACAATTTTTGTCAACAAAAATTTCTAAGGTAATCTTAAATTGCCTATAATGAAAAATGATTAAGAAGGCCTCGATTTTCGGATTCCAAACATCCAAAATCACTTTCAAAATCCAAAATTTACAACTTTTCCAATAACAGTAAAACCAACAAATAATTCAACCATCCACCATTAAAATATATTCAACATTCACATTTATTAAATCTTATTATTTAAAAAATGGAAAATACCCTTTTGATTAAAACATGCACAATAATCATGTCAATTGTTAAAATCAAATTGAAGCATGCACACTAATAATTTTAAATTGTTAAAATCAAATTCCACCTGCATTTTGCAGTCCCAATTCTTTAAATGTCATCCAATTTCTCCCACAAATGTTCTTGTATTCCAAAAATAATTTTTGTTCGGAAAATAAATAATTTAGTCCAAAAGCCTTGAATAAATAAAAATAACTTTCTATTTCCTTATATTACATTTTCCTTTTTTCATATTCTCTTTCTCTAAGTGTTTCCATTTCATTTCTTGGAAATAGAGAAGGAGAGGAGGCTATCATATGCTCTACAACTAGGGCATTCAATTATCTCTCTAAGGAGGCCTCCAAAATTTGTGCTAGTAGTCAATCGACCATTTTTCAGGAGGCCAACCTCATTAAGTTCTACTAGTACCCTTTTTATGTGGTGGTTTTGTATGGGTGAGGGCCAAAATAATGGCTCATTTTCCTCGATCCTAGTTTTAGTTTTCAATTGGTAGTAGTGAGGGAAAATATTTTAGAGAGGCAATGGTGGAGGAGGTTTCACTGCCAGTGGATGCAAGATTTCTATGTAAGATTCTTCTTTGCGGGTAGCTTCTTCTGTTGTTGATGGACCCAAAGTAGGTAAGGATTCTTTTTTTTCTCAAATTATTGTTAGGCCTGATATCCCTATGTCAAATGTTGTTTCTTTTAAGAAATGTAGGCTTAAGGACTGTAATATTTCTAATTATCTAAGATACTTCCAAACTTCCCTCCCATGCTTTCATGAATGATTGGATGTATAAAATTTGGAACTTAAAATTAAGGTTTCAATATTCCTTTTGTACAATGGTTTAAAAATGTTTGTTTATCATTTTTTTAGAAATGCTAATTCCCAAAAATAAGTTGTGAAATGCCAATTTTGGAACATTAGCCCCTTTAATTTCAGGGCCATTCCTTGGTCCTCAAATGCTAACAAATATGAA
>BSBK01003985.1:677500-717500 GCA_027943335.1 Chamaecyparis obtusa
TCACCCCGTTCAGCATTATGGGGGGGTTCACCTGTTGGTTCTATTGCTTCCTTGGTTCGGTTGAGTGATCTACGTATTCAGTTTTTGTTCCTATGTACTAGGCGGATGCAGTGGCTAGGCACCTATGCATTTCGGTGAGATGGATCATCTACTATATAGACACTCATTCATTCCTTTTTTGGAGGTCACCTCTTCGATTGATCAGCTCTTCAAACACTTGTCTTCTCTACCTGGTCATGCACTTCAGTGGGGGTTCCAGCAGTATCTTCTGACAGAGTTTTCAGACATGCTTCGGAGGAGCTTCTTGCTCTCTTCTTGTTCCTTTCTCTGGGACATCTTTTGCTTTATGTTTTGGGTACCTGATCAGGCCTTGTTGCCGGGACCCATTGCTTTTTCATGCATTTTTGTTTTCATGCATCTTGTAGTCCTTAGTTGTTTAGCTTCTCCCTAAGTTACACTTAAGGGGGGGTGTTAGAGTAGTCATATTATAGCTAATAATTAATTTATTTAATTATTAGTCTATTATTCTCTACACTTAAGTTAGACTTAGGCATCTCATTATTCTTTAGGGTTTTCACCTTTAGGGTTTTGGTATCCTTTTATAAGGATTCCCTCTTTGTAATTCATAAGGAGATTGTATTGTAATTTCATTTTGTTAATAGAAGATTATTTTCTTGCAACATGGTTTTGCAGTCTCTGGCCTATTGACCGCCATAGCTTTTTGTCTCTCTTCTGTCTTCATTCTTGTAGCAGTCTTTGCATGCAGGTGTTCTTGGGAAGATTTGATGGTTATCAAATCTAACAAGATCCAGATAACTTAATTGCTAAAGAAGCCTTGACTCAAGCAAGGGACTCTATGAGGAAAATTCATAATTCAAAAATCTAGGTTCCAAGTTTAGGGCCAAGTTGAATTGAATGCAAAATGGGGACAAAGGATCTAATTACATCTTTAAAATTCTAAAGAATAAAGAGACCAAGTAAGGATTGATAATAAATGGGAAGGTGGTAATAATCCCATATATTAGTCAGTGGTTCTTAAAGCCTTTATCCATGATTATGAGGTTTTTCTCACCTCAAAGGATTTGGGTCTAGCTATGGAGGATGCTAGGGGAAAATAGAGAATATTATTCCAAAGAAATTTAATGCAGAGGATTATATTAAATTGGGAAAATATATCACTGTTGAAGAGATTGAATAAGTTATTGGTGCCTTGAGAAATGATGAATCACCAATACCTGATGGGATGCCTACTGAATTCTATAAGATAGATATTGGGTGGATTGAGAGTGAGATTTTTCAAGTCTATGGTGAAGCTATTACACACCTGGGACTCTTGTTAGAGAGATCAATGATGGTATTATAATATTCTTACCTAAGGAGGGTGATAGAACATTGATCAATAATTGGAGACCATTTACACTATTAAATGTCTCTTATAAAATTATGGCCAAAGTTTTTTATAAGAGACTAGAGAATGTACTTCCAAATGCTATCAATCCAACACAAACTTGTTTTATTAAAGGGAGGTATACTATGGAAAACCTCCTCACTCACTGGGAGGGTATGGATTGGACCAAAGTTCCCAATCAGAATGTTAGTATGCTACTAATCAACTAAAAAAATGCCTATGACAAAATTGAGTGGAAGTTCATTATGATGATGATGGAGTGTTTAGGTTTTCCAAAAAATTATAACACATGGTTGAAGTGATAATGAAGGATGCTAATGATCAAGTGGAGGTTAATGGATGTAGATCTGAATGCATCAACCTATCTATATCCATTAGGAAGGGTTGACCACTCACCCTTGCCTTTTTTGTAATTGTAGTTGATACAATTCTATCTTCTATGGGATAATTCCTTATCTCCACAGGTATGGGGGATAAATCTACCTAATGGGGAAGACCTCACAAATGTAAAACTTATAGATGACACAACCATACTACTAGATTTGAATGAAAATAATTTGGAACAACTTATGAATAAGATAAAGATTTTTTATTGTGCTTTTGAGAGTAAAAATCCCTCCCTAAGTCCATCATTCTTAGGTGGCATGAAAGTCCTCCTACTTGGTTTAAAAAATATGAAATTTCATTGGGCAGGGGGATCAAGACATCAAGTTAGATACTTGTGGATCCCATTTTATGTACAACAAAACCAAGAAATAAATGTGGAATTGGATCGGAGCTAAAATTGATAAAAAACTAAATAAATGGGATATACACTATTTGTATTTAGCTATAAGGTATCGAGTTTGCTAGAAGATTCTTTTATCATATAATAATTATTACAATTTTACTTGGCTATTTAGCTAATACAAATTCAATCACTTGAAAAAGCATATTAGAAACTACCTTTGGTCATATGGTAAGGGAGAAATGAAGAGACGGACAGCACGAAGTGGAAATGGTGTACAATGAGTAAATCCAATGGTCAGATAGGGCTAAAGGACCTCAAAATACAAGGTGTTACCCTTGTAGTTAAATGTGTATCTAGAGTTCTACAAGGTAATAAACAATGGAAAATTTTGATCTTAAATAATATTAGTAGTGTATTAGTAGAGCTCTTCCATATAAAGGCTTGGAATCAAAGGGCCTTCACCTATGTGACCTCATATTGGTCTAATCCTAGTTAAAGTGGTTGATTTGTATGTTTTAAAATTAATTTGGAGAGGATGGGATTAGGTGATACACTTGATCTCTCATAATAGAATTGTCACTAATAATGATAAAGTATGTGGGGAAAGATCTATTTGATGGAACCTAAAACAAAAGGACAAACCCCTTTCCCTACTACAAGGATTCCCAACTAGATGTTGGGCAGAAAAATGGATCAAACAATTGGAGGATATTATTAAAATTATGGGAAAATTATAGAATGGGAGGAACTTAGAGCTGAATTCAACATTCCACAAGCTTAGTGGAGAACTTGATCTCAAGAGAGGTCTGCACATATCTCTCCCTTCCTACGAAATACAATTATGATGATACTAGATTTATATCCTTCCAATGGATGGATGAAACCCCTCTCCATTGCATTAGACCAAAAACCTCTACTCTTTCCTAGAAGACAACAAGAATATCTTCCAGCACATCAACCTCTACCGAGGTTATGGCTCTATTGTGTGGAGAAAAAATGTTAGTAGTATCTAGGATAGATTGGTGGAACAAAAGAGGAAATATTTTTGGTAGATTTTGAGTCTCCATAGGCTTCCTCTCAAGCATCCAAGTGGAGAATTTATCCTTTACACCATTTTTTGGACCCTTGAGACTTTGTTTCACTTATTTTTCATTGTATGTTTGCAAAATAAATTTGGGGGTTATTTGGCTTTTCCATCAATGAGAACATTTCTATTTTTAAGGCAGTGCTTGGTTATATCCCTGACCATAGGAATAATTTCAAGGTATTTTTGTCATGTATTTTAGAAGAAATAATTTGGATTATATGGAACCTTAAAAATAACAATATTTTTAGTAGCATCCCTAGAATTCTTACCGAGTCTTTGAGGAGACTCATATTTTATGGCATTTCTATGTAGGTTACTATTACTACGAGACTTTATACAAAGAAATTTGAGGACCTATTGTAGGATGGATGTCAAGAGTTTTTAGAACTGAGATTTCACATAGTTATACATGGGGGAGATGATCAGAGGAAAGGACACCCTTTGAGTTAGCATTGTAGAACTTCATGACAAAGATTACACTTCAAAGAGAGAGGATTCTTGAAGCAACAATTCCTATTGTTTCCATACCACTTGAAGTTGCTTCTGCTGTAGATCCCATCCTAGTTGTTGTTAGAATGGAACATCCTTGCACACAAAATATACAAGATGGGAAAATAACTCAAGGGGATGGAAGGACCCATAGGGTGGGTGGCTTGGGTTGAGAGGAAAGGCGATGAAAATAACACAGATGGACTTTATCAGAGATAGTTCCCTTTTCAGACTCACTGCAAGAACAACAAAGATATATTTAAATATTTATTTAGTTTTTGATATATACTAATCTAGATGTTAGTTTCCGAGTATCAGACCTTGCTAATAGATGTATGCATGTTTTTTGTATTTATTAGATTTTTTGAAAATGATCATATGATGTAATATTTTTTTTGTGACAGTCCCACGGCTAGAACAATTCATATGTAATTTGACTCTATTCTATACTTAATTCAATTTAACCCAAGTGGGCCTTTCAAAATTTTACATTCAAATAAATATATTACCTCATTCCAATTTCATAATTATAATATGACTAATTATACAAATATGAAACTCATAAAAAATGTTTTTACAATGGAAGAATTTAAGAAATCATTAAAGTTCATAATTAATTAAATAGATCTCTGATCAAGATTAAATTGGGAAAATACTGAAATCTAATTTTTCAAAATTTCATATGTTTTAGTAAATTTGGTTCAAGATTATTTGAATACCTTTCCAATGCATCAAATGGTTCGTAATTTAGAGCTAGGATGAGAAAGTTATGCCTTCTCCGAGCGGACCTAAATTTTATAAATAGTTTTTCTGATAAATTTTGATAGTTTTAATAGTTTAATTGTAATAAACATTATGATGATTCTTCATTTCAATTCCAAGGGATTTGTGTGACCCTTGGGTTCCATTCGACTTGTATAAACTCCAATTTTGAATAGAATGGAGATAGTTTTTGGTTTGCAATCTTGTTGTTCTCAATTTTCATGTTGAATTCTACAATATTGCAGGTATCACACCAGGTATTGTAATCTAGTTTTCATAAATCGGATCAGTGGTATTAGAGTGGGAACACTCCTATATGAAAATTTACACAAGGTCTTCCTACCAAAGATTAGGATTGGATACACAAGATTTGTCAAAATACCCACCTTTGAGACACACATGATCGAAGATGTCAGACGATGACGTTAAGAAGTTGGTCGAGGAAGCTTTAAATAAGAAACAAGAGGAGATGATGAGTCAATTTTCATGCCTCTGATAGAATAAAAAACCCTTTGAATCAAAAACATCATTTCATGGAAATACCCCTTTCAAAGTGCAGGTCAATTTTGACATCCTAAATTTTGAAGGAAAGATCGATTCTGAAGTTGTTGATAACTGGTTATCAAAGTTGGATAGATACTTTTCTGTAAATAATTTCTCAGATGCAAAAAGGATAGCATTTTCTCTCCTCAAAGTTGAAACCCATGTCAAATTAGCATGGGAAACCAAAGTCACAAATAAAGAACAAGAATCATTAGTTGAAGATGGTTTTGAAATTTCTCTTGATAAGAAGCCCACATGGGCAGAATTTGTGGAATACATAAAAGAAGCTTACCTTTTGGAGGATGTGTAGGAACAAAAATACATAGAGTGGTAGCTTCTTCCACAAAAGAGGGATCAATCTATGCAAGATTACACCAATACATTCCATTCACTTTCAGCAAAACTCAGTATTGATGATTTAGAGAAGCATCAAATTTGGAAATAATGGAGTGGAATTCACAGGTATATTCAAATAGAGATGGAATTTTTGAATATTGAGACATTGGCAACTGCCTATAAATATGCTACAAAAATTGAAGATAAATTCAAGAAAAAAGGGAAGAGGAACTACTTTGCAAACAACAAGCCAAGGGTTGAAGGTGGAAATAACTTTGCAGGAAAATAGGTGAGAAAGGAACCTCATTCAAATTCATCCAAGAACACATGGTGGTCTACTAAAAAGACACAAATAGACATAGGCATGTGCTGTGAGATGCATAAGTCCCCAACCCATAACATAAAGGATTGTTGAAGTATTAAAAATTTGATGATAGAAATACGAGGAGAGGAAGCTGAACCTAATTTGTCACTAGTAAATAATTATAAGAAAGAGGAGAATGACTCCATCATAGAAGAAAACCCATATGCCATAGTTGGAACTGCTAAAGTATTGCCCTGTGAAGATGAAGAGAGACTTTTTCATTCATAGATGTGGGTTGATGGAAAGCCTCTGCATTTTATTGTTGACAGTGGGAGTCAAAAAAATTTGATCTCTAGGGAGATAGTCAAAAGATTAAATCTGAAAGTGACAAGACACCCACAACCATACTCTATGGGATGGGTAAATGAGGGACAAGATATTTAAATAAATCAACAGTGTCATTTGCCATATTCAATCAAGCCTTTCAAGGATGAAGTGATATGTGATGTAGCACCATTGGATGTATGTGATGTCTTGCTGGGGCAGCCATACATGTATCAGAGGCATGGGGTGTATGATTCCAAGCCATGTGGTATTAAAATCAAGCTTAGTGGGAAGAGGTATCGAATACCAGAGGTATGTCCAACACAAACTACTTCTTTAATTAGTGCTAAACAATGTAAATGCTTGATTGCTCAAACTGGAGCTTTTGTTGTACTCATGATTCACCCTGAACAAACAAAGTTATTTGTTCTTAATACACATGCTAAGGTAACAGAGAATCAACAAAATTAGATGGATAAAATTTTGAAAGAATATCATAGTGTGTTTAAACCACCAGTGGGAGTACCAACACACTGTCAAGTCAAGCACTCTATTGATTTAATCCCAGGCACACCGCTACCACATGAGCCAATATATAGGAGGTCAATTTTGGAAACTGATGAGATTAAGAGACAAATTTAGGAGTTGATTCAGAAAGGACACATTTATCCAAGTGCTTCACCTTGTGGAGGTCCAATTGTTCTTGCTAAAAAGAAAGATGGGACATGGAGACTTTGTATTGGTTATAGAGCATTAAACAAAATCTCTATTAAAAATAGATACCCAATCCCTCAAATTGATGATTTTTTGGACCAACTTAGGGGGGCTAAATTCTTTACAAAAATTGACTTGAAGTCTGGATACCACCAAGTACCAATTGATCCCACAAATGTGTGGAAGATTGCATTTAAATCTAAGGAAGGTTTGTTAGAATGGTTGGTCATGCCTTTTGGCCTAACAAATGCCCTAGCCGCATTTATGAGATTTATGAATGATGTGCTTAGACCATTCATTGATTCTTTCATAGTTTTTCATTTGGATGACATAATCATCTTTAGAAGAACTTGGTCTGAGAATTTGTAGCTCATGTTGAACAAGTTCTTTCAACTCTACAAAAACACAAACTTTATGCCAACATTGAGAAGTGTTCTTTTGGTATGCGGAGTATTCAATACTTAGGGTATATGATTGACACTAAGGGTGTTCATGTTGACTCATAAAAGATTCAAATAATCCAAGAGTGGCCATCCCCTAAAAAATTCATAGAGCTTTGCAGCTTCTTGGGCTTAGCCAACTTCTATCATAGATTTGTGTTTGGTTTCTCACACATATCATGGCCTCTTAATCAATCACTAAGGGGTGGAGCACAAGAAAAATTTTAGTGGACAAAGGAAAAGAAACAAGCATTTGAGGAGTTAAGGAAAAGACTATGTTCAACATTAGTATTGGTCCTTCCAGATCTACACCAAGTATTTGAGATAGAAACAGATGCATCCAATTATGCTCTTCATGCGGTACTCACACAACATGGGCATCCTATTGCCTATCACAGTGAAAATTTTTCTGATACAGTACGTAGGTATCCCACCTATGATAAGGAGTTGTATGCCATTGTTCAGGCTTGTAAACAATGGAAACACTATATACTGGGAAAGGAAACTGTTATACATAAAGACCATAAACCACTTCAATTCTTGCAAACAAAAGGGAAGCTGCAGAATGATGGACATCAACGATGGTCAGCCTATCTACAACAATTTCACCTCAACATTCATCATAAAAAGGAAGTAGTAACAAGGTGGTAGATTTTTTGAGTAGGCCTCCGATTGCAAGTTTGACAATAGTGTTGGATTCATTCGGTCATCAATCATCCACTTGGGAACAACTATATAGTAATGAACATGATTTTGCTAAAATCTATAGTAATTTGGTAGAAGGAAAATCTGTCTTTGATTTTCACTTGCAAGATGGGTTTCTTTGCCATAATGGTCACATATGTGTACCCATCGAAGAATGGAAGAAAATGATATGGGAAGCTCACTACAGTCATGTTGTAGGACATTTTGGTATTGGTAAGACTACTACTATCCTTCAAAAGTATTTCTATTGGCCAAAAATGAAGCAAGATATCATTTCACATATACAAAGTTGTGCAACCTATGCAATTGCAAAGCCAACAAACTGTAAGTTGGGTCTATACTTATGATGCAAAGCAGGGAGCAAGAGGGGCCAAAGTATGGCTCACCCTAATGTTCCAAGCTTGCCACACACACTTGAAAGCAACAAATAACAAAAGTGAGAGAGAGAATGCCAGATCTTTCATTAACTTTCATCAATAGGAATCATACATGCCGGGCTATAAGGCCTTCCTGGTTATGGCCCGATATTACAATGAAACTCAAAAATGCTCAAACATGTGAGGATCTGTTACAATCTCAACTCTAATGTCTACTATCTTCTAACTCTTCCTAGCACTCCTAAACTACCACCAAACATCTAAATTTATATAAGAAGCTACCTAGCTGAGTCGGCCTTTAGATCCATAATTAATGGAAGTAACGATCAAATCTGGGACCATACGCTTCGCAATGATGGATTCCAACATTAATTCCATGATCCAATATAAATGCACAAGTCGGCCACAACAGTAAACAAAACTAGACCCGTCGGCAAGCAAGATAACCGAGCAGTAGATAGGCAACACCGAGTGCCAATGAATTAACCAATAGCCCAGGAGATAACTGACGACACTTGGTAACCAAAGGAAACTGACCAACTACCGACCAACTTGGTTGAAGAAGAACCTGAGAAACATAGACAAAGCTCAAAATCTCTTTTTGGTGACACAGGATTGCCAAGGACTCGAGATGCTCCTACATCAAACACCTGGGGTTATTTAGAAATGATTCTTAGAATCATTTGGTAGGTTTGATCCATGCTACATCCAACTCAGACTGTGAAATCCAAGAACTATCCTCCATCGGTCTATTCTTCCACTTAACCAGATATTCCAAGTACTATTTCCCTCTTGTACTTTTGCCAACTCCTTCCTTCAAAATCTGTTCCACTTCATCATTCTACTTCTTAGGATATTCTATTGGTACTATCACTTCTTCATTAGGTTCATGATACTCATATAAATCAGCAATGTTGAAAATCGGTGATATGTCCATGTCATCAGGTAATTCAATCTCATATGCATTTCCACTGTCAAATTTTCTCAAAATTTTGTAAAGTCCAAACTTCTTCATCTTTAGCTTTCCATATGTTCCAACAGGAAACCAACCTTTCTTCAAATGAACCATCACTTCATTACCAACATCAAAAGTCTTGTATCTCCTTGATTTATCATCTCTGTCTTTGTATTTCTGATTACTATCTTCTAGTTTTATCTTCACATCTTCATGCAATGTCTTCATGTATTCAACAAATTTCACTCCTTCAGCACTTCTTTTATTTTCATCATCAATGTCTCTCAAATCAGATATTCCTCTCGATTGTGTGCCATTCACAATCACAAATGGTGTCTTTCCAGTACTTCTATTTATTGAATTATTGTATGCAAACTCTGCTTGTGCTAACATAGAATCCTAATTACTCGGTGTGTCTTCGACTAAACATCTCAAAAGATTTCCCAAACTTCTATTCACAACTTCAATCTATCCATTGGTTTGTGGGTGAAATGTAGAACTATATTTCAACTTAGTGCCAAATTTCTTCCAAAGTGCTTTCCAAAAATAACCAACAAATTTACTGTCTTGGTCAGAGATAATACTCCTCGATAACCCATGTAATCTCACAATTTCCTTAAAGAAAAGATCTGCTACATTTACTACATTTGATGTCTTTCTACATGGTATAAAATGTGCCATCTTAGAAAATCTATCCACAACAACAAATATAGAATCATTACCTCTCACTGTCTTCGGTAAGCTAAGAACAAAATCCATACTGATATCAATCCAAGGTTTCTCAAGTATAGCAATTGGTGTATACAATCCAGTATTCTGACTTACTCCTTTTGCAACTTGACAAATACCACAACTTTTCAAAAAAATTTGAACATCTCTATACAACTGCAGCCAAAAGTACTTTTCCTTCAACAAATTCCATGTTTTATCAATGCCAAAGTGGTGTATGATAAACTCCAAGGCTTGTTTTCACACCATCCAAGAGACTTCACTTGCCTCCTAGTATCTTATTCCTCTATAGGATCTTCCAATAGGATTATATCATTAACTAATACCTATTCAAACTCTTCTATAAGAGTCAATCTCTGAAAACTTCACCTTGAATGATCAACACCCTAGTTTTGATTCATTTCTCCACACTCACTTAGAAGGCTCTAAGTGCCAAATCTCCATAAACATGCTCCAACACTACAGGGATGTTCTCCATCATGAAAAAAATCATAATATTTTCCATTTGAACCATTTTGGCAGGATCTTGAGTCATCTTCCAATCAGCTTCATCAATTCATCATGTAGAGACCTTAAAATAGGCCTATTTATTTGTAGCCTTCACCAGTCCGTTTTTCCCCTTTTTAGTAAAATTTTTCCAAACAAATCAAAAAAATAAAACTTTATTTGGATACCCTTTTGGAAGTTTTAAAAATTTCATTAAGGTTTCTAGGTCTGAAAGTGACGTACAATGGGTTCCTATAAACAAGGACAAGAGGCCTAATAGGCCTAATTTCTAGGAATGAACTGTGGTTTTGATAGAAAACTTTCTCAAAACCAATCTTAAACAACTAGTATGACTCTATATGCATAGAATGGATAGATATGATGTTTACCTTCATGAAAAATTCCTGGAGTAGTACGAATATGTACAACCATGCAATGTTTCTTCACTATTTTCACCTCTAGACCTCTAACTGGGCTGCACAAACTCACCTAGGGCCTAGCATAATATATAGTTATTCATGCTTTCACAACTCCTAACTCCTAAAAATATGTACAAAAATGAATCCTCTACCATTTCCATCTATCATGAATGATTATCCATGGTTAGATTTCATGGAGGAGCCATGACTCTTTAAACTACTCAAAACAAGCTGAAAATAGACTGCCTGAACTAAAATGCCCAAAACTGGTACTTAGATGAACTCAAAATGACTTCCTATTCAAATGAAAAAGTTCATAAACAACCTATAGAACACTAATCCAGTATTATATTTAGTCATTCAGTCCATTAAGTATGATTTTCAACACAAACACCAGTAAAAATATGCTAAAAATGCTTGTAGAGCTCTCTTAACTTTTTCTAAACTATTACAATGCTTCCATAATACTTTGTGTTCAAGTCTTGGGTCTCATTAAATTTCATTTACTTCCCTTTTAGGGACTTTTGGCCATAGAATAACCATCCTATAACTTAGGGAATCCAAAGATACCCGAATGGCATGCACTCTTTTGCAATAATTGTAAAATTGAAGACTTCTTCTCAACACTTGGCAACTTTGTCATGTGCCTCAATCCTGTATTCTAGGTCTCATAACCACCTATGTTTCATGGATCCAAGGCCATTTATGGCCTTATGGCATCTATACAATAGCCATTATGTGTTTAGAACACATTTAAGACTCCAACTTAAGCTAAGCTCCTAACACTAGGAAATTGAAATAACAACAAACAAAGGTTAATTAGTGACCTTAGTCCTAGTGACTAATTCACCTAACCAACATTTAAAATTACCTTCTAAGGTCTTCAAACAAAAAAATCTATCCTCTTGACTTGGCTAGGGTCAATAACAAGCCAAAAACTTATAAACAATAGAGGCTAGCCTAGGTGCTCCTACACCACAAAATGTCTAGCCAAACCACTACTATGTTTCTCCTTTATCAAATTAGTTCTCATTACTCCTCTTAGTATACACAACTAAATACCTTTAAACAACATACCTTCCTGAATGAAATATTCATCCCATTTAGTATCTTGTTGATCTTGTATAGGTGCTCTGCAGTTTCTCCACGGCTTAGAAAAATCAGGGTCATTTTCATACAGCTCTTTCATCTCATCAAAACCAAGAACTTTAATTTTCATCTTGGTCATCAAAGCTCTTCTTTTACTCAATGCATCAGCAACTTAGTTAGTGACTCCACTCTTATGATTTATCACAAATGTATAACTCTACAAATACTCAACCCATTTCATATGTCTTTGATTCAATGTATTTTGACTACCCAAATACTGTAAAGCCTTATGATCAATATACAACACAAATTCACTTAGTATCAAATAATGTCTCCATTTATTTAGTGCTTGAACAATAGCATAGAACTCTTGATCATACATAGAATATTTCCTTCTAGCATCATTCAACTTTTCACTAAAGAAAGCAACAGGTTTACCTTCTTGACTCAACACAGCTCCAATTGCACTTCCACTTGCATCACATTCTACTTGAAATACTTTACTGAAACCAAGTAATGCCAAAATAGGCAAATCAACAACCTTCTACTTTAGATTCTCAAAACTTTTATCAGCTCCATGTGTCCACTTGAATTCTCTTTTGTTTCCTCTCACAGTCTCAGTCATAACATTACAAATTGAACTGAAATTCCTTATGAAATTTTGGTAAAAACTTGCCAAACCATGAAATGATCTTACCTCAGTAGCATTCAGAGGTGTAGGCCAATTTAGAATAGCTTCAAACCTTTTTAGGATCCATTTTCAAACCATCAGCTGAAATAACAAATCCAAATACACAATCTCTTCTTTCATGAATGAACACTTTTTCAGATTTTATCAGCAACTTTTCTTCTTTCAATCTTTGCAAAAATTGTCTTACATGAAACAAATGTTTTTCTCTAGTCTTACTGAATATCAGAATATCATCAAGATATACAATCACAAACTTACCCAAGAATTTCTTCAAAACTTCATTCATCAACCTCATAAAAGTACTCGGTGCATTAGTTAAACCAAAAGGCATAACCAACCACTCGTACAAACCTTGCTTTGTCTTGAAATCAGTCTTCCATTCATCACCTTCTCTCATTCTAATATGATGATACCCACTTTTCAAATCAATCTTTGCGAAATACTTTGCTCTAGTCAAACTGTCCATTATATCATCCATTCTCGGTATAGGAAATCTATACTTCACTGTTATCTTATTGATTGCTTTGGAATCAGTACACATTCTCCATTCCCAATTCTTCCTTCGGTGCTAATATAGTAGGTACTGCACAAGGACTCAAACTTTCTCTGATAAAAAAATTTCTCCAGCAACTCTTGAATCTGCCGGTTCAATTCCTAATTCTCGGTAGGTGTCAACCGATGAGGTGCCTTATTCGGTAAACTAAGCTCCAGGAATTAGATCCATACAATGATCAATACTTCTTTTCAGTGGCAAACCATCAGGTACATTATCAGAAATGATATCACTATACTCGGTAAGTAACTTATCAATCTCCTTAGGGACATTATCTCCTATTTTCTTACTTGGTTTATTAGGAATCACAACAAAACATACATAATCCCTTTTCAAAGAGTTAACAAACTGCCTTCCTTCCATCAAGAAAACTTTCACAGATGTGCAAACATTACTAATAGGTTCTTCCATCAATGGTAACAAGATTTGTTTCTTTCCATCAGCCACAATAGTATACTTATGCAATCTCCCCATCATATATAGCATGTCTATCATATTGCCAAGGTCTACCCAACAAAATATGACAACAATCCATAGGCATGATATCACACAACACCTTATCATAGTATTTTCCAATCTTCAAATTCACATAACATTGTTCACTTACCAAGAGTGTATGCTCATCCTTGATCCATGAAATCTAATAGGGCTTTGGATGTACTAACCTTTTCAACTGCAAATTTGTGACCATCCTCTTCAGATGCCATGTTCTCTGAGCTACGACTGTCAATGATTACCTTCCAAATTTTGTCAGAAACTCTACATTTGGTCTTGAACAAACTTTTCTTTATCAGATCTTCCTTCTTTCTTTCATTCCATAATGCTCTCCTCACCATCAGGTTATTCTCCCTTTTGGGTTCATTCAGTGGTTCTTCTTGCACTACAACATTCCTATTGCTACCAGCCTTCTTACTTGCTTGTGTACATTCAAATGACCTATGTCCTTCTTCTCCAATTGTAACAAGTTCCTTGGAAACTTCCTCTACTATAACCACCTCGGTAGTTACTGCCTCTACCTCTAGATGAACTTTCACCTTTCCACTCAGTCTTGCCTTTGTCCAAATTTGTCTTTTCTGGTTCAGATCTACCAATTTCACCATTAGATCTACCTCTTCCTCTAGGGAATCTACCACCTCAACCTTTCTACTCTCTGTTCATGTCTCTTGTTCAATTTCTCCTCATCTTTCAAAGAAAATTGATAAGCCTCTTCAATACTGTCTAACTTGACCATACTAATTTCCTCTTGGATGGAAACTCTCAAACCATTCACGTATCTGCCGATTCTTTCCACATCATCTTCATCATGTCTAGATCTGATATCCAATCTATAGAATTCCTTAGTATACTCTTTTACTGAGCTATCCTTCTGTCTCAAACTTTTCATTTGCCGAACTAGGTAATCTGATAATCATAGGGTAAGAACTTTCCTTTCAATTTATTTACCATCTTGTTCCATACCTTGATTTTGTCTTTACCTTTCCTTTTTCTATCCAATTGTAGATGTTCCCACCATAAGGATGCATGACTTTTCAACTTGGTGCTTGCAATCTTCACCTTCTTATCCTTAGGGATACTTTCATATTTGAAATACTTTTCCATCTCAGTGATCCAGTCCACCAATTCATCACAATCCAGCTTTCCACTATAGTTGGGAGGATTGAAATGTGGTGTTGACTTCAGACTTGTCAAAGCCTTAAAAAATATTTCCTCACCTTGATCCATAATAGGAGTAGGTTCTGCATTCGTCTGTTCTTCTTCAATTTATCATCACTAACATCTTCAAGATGTCTGCCTCTTCTTTGGGCTATCTCAACTACTTCTAACCTAACATCAATCTGTCTTAGCATATCTTCCAATCCTGGATCTGCATCTCACCTCCCATGAACCATCTTGACAACCCTCTGCAATTGTAGGTCAGATCGCAATCTGCTACCCCACAACAATCCACTAGGGCTTTAAGAGGAACCAACAAACCTAGATCCATAGACCTAGATCAAGATCTCACCTCACTCTAATACCACCTGACACAAAGTAGGGAGCAAGAGAGGCCAAAGGATGGCTCACCCTAATATTCCAAGCCTACCACACACACGCGGAAGCAACAAATAACAAAAGTGAGAGAGAGAGAATGCCAGATCTTTCATTAACTTTCATCAATAGGAATCATACAAGCTAGGCTGTAAGGCTTTCCTGGTTATGGCCTAATATTACAATGAAACCTCAGAAGTCCTCAAATATGCGAGGATCTATTACAATCTCAACTCTAATGTCTACTATCTTCAAAATCCTCCTAGCACTCCTAAACTACCACCAAACATCTACATTTATACAAGAAGCTACCGACCTGACTCGGCCTTCAGATCCACAATTAACAAAAGTAACAGTCAACTATAGGACCATACACTTCCCAATGATGGATTCCAACATTAATTCCATGATCCAATAATAAATGCACAAGTCGGCCACAATAGGAAACAAAACTAGACCCTTCGGTAAGCAAGATAAGCCGAGCAGTAGAAAGGAAACACCGAGTGCCAGTGAATTAACCAACCGCCCAAGAGATAACCAATGAAACTTGGTAACCAAAGGAAACTGACCAACTATCGGGGTAAGTGCACAAAGATGGGGGACCAAAAAGGGGGTATAAGTTGCCACTTTTTCTTGAAATCAGCAAAATCTAAACTTCAACAAGAAATTGAAGATAGTTAGACTCAAAATTTTAAGATGTGACAAAAACAAGAGTTGTAATACTCTGAATCTAGTTCCTAAACTACTAACTTATTTTGAAAATGGTGTAGATTAAGGCCCTCAAAAATGGGGAGCAAAAAAAGTGGTCCTATTTTTTGTCCAAAAACATAACATAGCGTCTGGTGTGCTCCCCCTAAAATGTTAACTTTTTTTTTGAATTTTTTTAATTGCTCTAGTGAGAAGTTAGCTAACACCACATAGTTTATCCTAGATTTTTTTGGTAATTTTTTATGAATGTATAATTTTTTATGAATTTATGAAGTGCACACATCTTGAAAACATGAAATTTCTATGTGCTCCCCCTATAAATCATTTAAAACTAATCAAAAATTAAATTTTCTTTTTTTTAAAGTGTGTAGAATGGAGTCTAATTTCTAAAAATGTAACTTATTGCAAAATTCGATGAACGAACCAAAATCTATACCCAAAATACTACATGTTGGTTTTTTACAAAAAATAGACATACACACAAAAGAAATTAGAGTTGAAAAACTTAACATAATCAAAATTCAAAATAAATTATATGCTTAGATAGCTAATAGAGAGATCTACAATATCACGTCGTCTGATTTTTACGTTCTTGAGCCACGAGTAAACCTGATGAGAGCACACAAAAAAAGATGTCATTTTTTTGTATGTCTACTCGAAAACATGTTTCAGGCCTATTTCAATCGTCCAAGCTTGGGTTTGGATCTCCAAGGAAAATCCAAGCCTTAGGATTGGTAAATTCAAATCCTTTACAAATCCCACATGCCCTAAAGCGTGCACACCCTATGTAAATCATAAATTTACACAGGGCTTATGCCCTATAGGGAATGCGCCCTATGTAAATCATAAATTTACACAGGGCTTATGCCCTATAGGGAATGCGCCCTATGTAAATTTATGAGATTCACATAGTGATGAGAAATATTCAAAGTGGGAGGAAGAGAGAGAGAGATAGAGGGAGAGAGAGGCAAAGAGAGAGTTATCTCTCTATCTCTCTCCCTCCCCCATACTCTCTCTCTCCCTTTATCCCCTTATCCCTCTCTCTCTCCCACTTATCATGCTCACTCTGACATTCTACATCTCTTTCTCCATTCTCTCCTCTCTCTCTCATCACCCTCTCTCTCTCTCTCTCTCTCTCTCTCTCTCTCTCTCTCTCTCTCTCTCTCTCTCTCTCTCTCTCTCTCTCTCTCTCCCTTATCCTTCTCTATCTCCTACTCTCTCTCTCTCTCTCTCTCTCTCTCCTCTCTCTCTCTCTCTCTCTCTCCCCCTTTATCCTTCTCTATCTCCTACTCTCTCCCTTTCCCCTTCTCTCTCTCTCTCTCTCTCTCTCTCTCTCTCTCTCTCTCCACTTCTCCTTCCCTCTCTCCTAATCTCTCCCTTTCCCCTTCTATATCTCTCCTACTCTTACTCTCTCTCTCTTTGCAATATCTATCTCTCTCTGTCTCTGTCTCTATCTGTCTCTTTCTTTCTGTGTGTGTGTGTGTGTGTGTGTGTGTCTTTGTCTCTGTCTCTGTCTCTGTCTCTCTCTGTCTCTCTGTCTTTGTCTCTCTATCTCTCTCTATCTCTCTGTCTCTCTCTCTATCTCTCTGTCTCTCTCTCTATCTCTCTGTCTCTCTCTGTCTCTGTCTCTATCTCTGTCTCTGTCTCTGTCTCTATCTCTATCTCTGTCTCTATCTCTATCTCTCTATCTCTCTCTGTCTCTCTGTCTCTCTGTCTCTGTCTCTCTGTCTCTCTGTCTCTCTCTATCTCTCTGTCTCTCTCTCTCTCTCTCTACCACACACACACCTCTCATTCTCCTACTTTCTCTCCTACTCTCTCCCTTTCCCCTTCTCTCTCTCTCTCTCTCTCTCTCTCTCTCTCTCTCTCTCTCTCTCTCTCTCTCTCTCTCTCTCTCTCTCTCTCTCTCTCTCCCCCCTTAGCCTTCTCTCCTATCTCTATTCTCTCTCCCTCTTCCCTTCTATCTCCTTACCCTTCTCTCCTATCTCTATTATCTCTCGCTCTTCCTCTCCCCTTCTCTCTCTCTCCCTCTCTTTTTTCTCACTTTTTCTTTTTTTACATAGGGTGTGCACCCTATGTTTAACACTAGATGCACATGACATGTTTTTTGAAAATATATAAGTTTTTCAAATCGGCGTATGCCCTTTGGAAAGCACTAAGTTTTCCAAAGCGCGTGTGCCTTATATTGTGCACACGCTTTGGCTTGGATTGCCCAAGCCTAAGGCTTGGGAAACCCAAGCCATAGGGCATGCACCCTATTGGGTGCACACCCTTTAGTGTGTGCACACTATGCGCGATGGGGGGCCAAAAGGAAAAGTGGAAACTTTTTGGTCCCCCATCTTTGTGGACTTACCCATCGACCAACTTAGTTGTAGAAGAAATCGAGCAACACAGACAAAGCTCAAAAGTTCTTTTTGGTGACATGGGATTGCGAAGGACCCAAGATGCTCCTGCATCAACTTACCATTAGCTATTCTTGATAAGCCATGGCAGTCTATTTGAATGGATTTTATGTTTGGGCTTCCAACTACCAGGCGGGGGCATGATTTTGTAGATGTTGTGGTAGATAGGTTTTTCTAAAATTGTATCATGGTGGCATGTAAAAAGATGATTTCTGCAGAAGATAATTCCAATCTATTTTTGAACATATTTGGGTTCATTTTGGTTTGCCAAAAACCATTATTTCTGATAGGGATAGCAGGTTCATCAACAAATTTTGGTTTTCACTATGGCTAAAATGGACATGAAATTGAGAAAGTACACAACATTCCATCCCCAAATAGATGGGCAGACAGAAGTGGTGAATCGAATGATTATTCTTATTTTACAGATGTATCATTCAAAACATCCTTGCACATATTGAAGTGTTTATGTAGACCATAAACCATTTGAATTCTAGTGTGGTTATGCATTTGAAAGGCTTGAGCATATAAACTATCCCCATCTCTCATTCGAAGCTCTGAAGGCTGAACCCCCAAAAATACTGGTATTATAGGAGCCCTTGTTTTGAGGATCAATTTGAGTTCTTTCAAACACTAGATGGACTTTGCATAATTAGCAAAAAAGATGACAATATGCATGTTTGATGAATAAATAGCTTCTTCTATTGCTTGAGGTATGTTTTCGCCAACTTGAATTGAATTCTTGTCAAGAAACACTTTGAATCCCTTGTTCTGAAGAATGTGAAAGATGAGGTTGGCCACACTGTCCTTCACATCTAGTCCATGATGGTTGAGAAATACATCATATCTTGGAAGAAATGAAGAATGCTCCTTATTTTCAGTCACAGAAGGGTAGAAATGGTGAAGCAGAACACAGTTGGGATTATAGTTAGCATATATAGAGGCCTAGTTATTTTGAGTGGGAGAAAAAAAGAGAGATAAAGGTAGAGCACATTGGGGACTATTGAAAGAATAGATTGAGCAGAGAGTGGGGCAATACATATTTGAGATAAGTGCAACAATGCACAGAGGATTTATTATCATAACCATGGTAGCAAAATAGAAAATAGGCAGAGCACATTTGGTGAACTAAGTTTGTAAATGTATTACAACTATATAGAATGTATGTCATTATTGAAAAAATCTATGTGGGAGCGACATTGAAGAAGGCCTAGATTTTGACAACTAAGTATGGATAGTGGAGGTCGGGCATTAGAAGCTGCAACTCTTGATTTGGAAAAAATGGGGAAGCAAAGATTCAAGTAGATTTGTAAGAAAGATTTTTAAGAAATCAAAGAATCCATTTCAGTAGTGATGGTTGGGAAAAAAATAAAAAATGGAGAATGTTCCAATCCTATAAATTTCAAAGTCCTGTATCAAACAAAATACTTTGCATATTCATCGATATATTTTAATCCCCCCTTTATTGTTGTACTAGCAATAAGTTTTGTTACATTCATGGCAATCTATTCCAATAGCTCTCCTTGGTCTATTGGAGATAGAAGACAGTTGGGATTGTAGTAGGCATATATGATGGAGTATTTAATGAAAAAGTTTATGGTCCCCATTTATGTGAGATTCTGTGCTAGTTTCTAATGGAATCCTGCCATTCATGATGGTGCTAAGTACTTACTAACTCAAGCAAAAACTTAAGACAATAGTATAAATACTCTTTTTTCATCTCTTCTTTCACTCATTTCAACTGCCTTTCCTCAAACAATATAATGAGACAAAATGCGCATTGCTCTGCCTTTATCTGCCTCTATGAGTATGTATGCCTACTACAATCCCAATTGTCTTCTGTTTCCCCCTCTCTGTCGTTATGTGAACCATGAGCATTCTTCGTTAATGCTTCCAAGATATGATGTATTTCTGAACCATCGTGGGGCAGATGTCAAGGAAATTGTGGCCAGCCTCCTCTTTCACAATCTTCAGAAAAAAGGATTCAAATTTCAACCAAAACAAGCAGTTGTCAACTTAAAAGAAAGATATTGGCCTCATTTATAATTGAAAATAAGGGATTCTTTAATATGCCACGAATACACTTATAGTTCACTAAATGAAACCCCTGTGATTGAACACAATGCAATTGACATTTGTTGATAGTAATTTCCTTGGAAGAGCTTGATTGTATATTATAATGCAATTACCTTGGAGAAGCTTGGATGTATATTATTATTCAAATACAAGTCAAAATACCATTCATACCAAGGAAATAATTATTAATCAATTTTGCTTGGATACTTATTAATTGTTTTTAATTATTGTGTTGCAATGAATATTTTTTTATAGAATTTAATTTAAAAGATATTTGAGGTGTCTACTTTTGAGAAATATAGAATAAGTGTTGATATTGCATGAAATTTAGTTGATTAGGAATGCAAAATTATATGTTATAGATTGTTTTCGTAGGTTTTCAATAATCATAATATTTCATGTAGGTTAAATACACATTTTCATACTTAAATCTATGTTCTTGATAATTGATGATAATGACATATCATGTGGGACTCTTAATTTATGGGATTCTTAAATTTTTTTTTGGAATTGCAAGTGCATTTGTGGAAAATTGCATTAGATTTGAAGAATTAAGAGTACAAAATGTAGGTGGAATTTGATTTTGACAATAAAAAATGATTATTGTGCATATTTTTATCCAAAGGGTATTTTAAAAAAAATAATTATATTTGAAAAATGCAAATGTTGAACATATTTTAATGGTGGATGGTTTAATATTTTGGTTTTAGTGTTGTTGGGAAAGTTGTAAATTTTTTATTTTGAAAGTGATTTTGGATGTTTGGAATGGGAGAGTCGAGGTCTGCTTAATAATTTTCCACTATAGGCCATTTAAGATTACGTTAGAGTTTTTTGTCAAGCAAAAATGTTGGATTGTTTTCCATACCACATTTAAATTTTTAACAAAGCTAGTACAAACCTAAGTTAGAGAGAAGTATTCAAGACTCTCTTTTGATGTTACTTGGGAGATAAAGGGGTTACTAGGATATCTCACGTGGAATTCATGTAATTAAGTGATAAGTAATAAAATGTGGGGATTAAAACAAACTAAGATATTGTTACCAATCATGCATGAAGAGCTTGTAAAGGCTCACAATGAGTGTGGAATGAATGCCTTCTCTAGGAACATTGAACTTGTATGATTGACCAACCTTGTCTCTTGGAGATTTTTTATTGATTCTACTTAGCTAAGTCTTAAAGCCATTGCGATGACATTGTATATCCTCTCTAGGATCTAGTATTTTAGGCCTTAAGTTGCTATGATATTTCCTTCCACTGGCGAGTATTCCCAATCTGAGTGTCTTGGGTTATGCTAGTAGTGGTCATGCATAATGATGATTTCATTGTTTTCTCAATCAACAATTGTGCTTAATGAAATTGTTTCTTTATACCATTGGTGTTTTTGTCCATTGACGAATTCATATTTATCCCTTTTTATGTTTCTTGCATTAAACTTGTTTGAGGTGTTTAATTTATGAATGATCCATGTATGACATGCACATAATCCTTCTTCTAATGTGTTTGGTCCAATTGTGTACTTGTGGCCCGTGTGAACATCTCCTAGCATACGAGGAGTGGATCTTGGTGAGTTGGAATCTATTGTTGGGGATTGATAATCATGGATTAAATTAAATATGGCTTCAAGTTGGAAAAGGTTACTTCATAGTTATTTATTAATTTTATTCATACAATGTAATTGGTTATGAATAAAAGTTGAGTTATCGAGTTGCATAATGTAATTGTAATCATTGGACCTCCCATTTAGGGATGAATAGTATTTTTCCACCTAAGTGTTCTCATTTAGTGTATCTATTTATTTGGCTCAATGTTGTAGTTGACGATGCATGCCTATTATATACCAGGCATGCTTCAATATATTAGTTTTAAAATGATTGCATACACCTTTATTTAGGCTTTAAATGAACTTATCAAGTTCAAAATGGTATTGTAATCTTTTCTGATTGATGTCAAGTCCCTTCACAGTTTTTCTTGGGGATTTTATCTATTTTGGGGAGCATGCTTCAATATGTTAGTTTTAAAATGATTGCAAACACCTTTATTTAGCCTTAAAATGAACTTAAATGAAGTTTAGAAATAGTTTATAATGGTATTGTAATCTTTTCTTATTGATGTCGAGTCCCTTCACAGTTTGTCTTGGGTACACACACAGACACAGACACACACATATTTCAAACTCATTTTTTTTCACTAAAATTAATTGTAGTTAATTACAAACGTAATTTAAATTAGTCTTTAAACAATCCATATAAAACATTTATTCGAAAACAATAAAAAACAAATAATAAACATCCAAATAAAATTGAATAACAAGTCGCTTCTAGGCATGGATGACATGTTGACTTATATTTTAATAATAATATACATCCAAGCTTTTCCAAGGCAAATTGCATTATAATATACAACCAAGCTCCTCAAAGGAAATTACTATCAACAAATGTCAATTTCAGTTTGTTCAATAAATGTCAACACACAAAATATCTCGGTAGGGTCTTTTTAGAGTTGAAATACATCTACATAAAACTTGAGTTATTCAATATTTTATAATAAATTATGAATTAGAGTAAATTTTTACATGTAAATTATAAAATTGATAACAATATCTTCAATTATAGACGGAGACAATATCTTTTTTTAAGTTGCAGTTGTCTCTTTTGGTTCAAATCTGACCTTATCAACAAGTTCTGCTACATTCATGGCAATCTGCTCCAATAGCTCTCCTTGATCTCTGTAACACATAGAATAAACATCTAAATATCAACAAATTATTAAAAATGACCAATGATAATAAAATTAACGAATTATACACATACACTTTTAAAAATGTAAGATATAAAACCTTTCTTTTAAAAGTAAAGCCCTTTATGTATGAAACTTCATGAAGCGCCTTCTTCCATTCCTCAAGAACATGGGGCTCAAAATTTCCAGTGTGTTTATGAATTTGGAAGGCTTGAGCATACACACTGTCTTCATCTCTCATTCGAAGCTCTGAAGGCTGAACCCCACTGAATACTGGTATTATAGGAGCCCCTGTTTTCAGCATCAGCTCCAGCTCTTTCAAGCACCAGTATCCCCACCCAATGGGAATACGAATATTGACAGTCATTTCATCCATTTTGTGTCCAAATTCTACGCTTTCGATTTGAATTGAAGATTTGTTCCCTTTCGTGATAGCTGTGAATACCAGGCGTGGAAACTAAAAGAAGATTTGTTCCCTTTCCTGATACCTAAAAGAAGATTTGTTCCCTTTCCTGTATATAATTTCGACGACATTCATTCATCAGCTATTAAAACTATGAATGCCAACGTACTTGTATAGCTTAACTATTCGATCGATTGAATTTTGGAATGTGAAAGATTTATTTAAAAGATTTTGGAATCTTTTGGATTTTGATGGTGGAGATTGTAGCGTGGCATGACAAGAATAGAATAAATGACAAATTAACAAATGATCGAACGACATTATTGTTTAGGAAATGCTGGCATGACATTAATGTTTAGGAGTTCTGATGGTTAAGTTTAGATCAAACAAAAGAAAGTCAGAGTTTGGAAACCAGGTTAAGTTTGGAACAAACAAAATAAAGTCACTCATAAGACATTGCAAGTTATATCACTGGGCTGTGAGCCACATGAAAATTATTTTTAAGAACAAATGACCAATATTTACCAACCAAACAGATTACAGATTGTTGGCTAATAGATAGACCTTTGTAGAATTTATTGCATCTCATATAAGTCATTTTGTAATGGATCCCAAGCTTTCTAATAATTTTGGACATAAAAGTACTAATAAGGTCATTCATATTAACAAACTAAGTCATTTATAGATTTGTCATTTATATGGGGCACCAAAAGAAATAAAATAATGTAACGTAGGATATGTGTACCAAGATAGTGAACAAAAGAAGTCATCTAAAAAATTCTAAAAATGTACGAATGCATTCAGATTATTTGAAAATTTAAATATTCCGGATGCAAATGTATGACTTGGAAAATCCAAGCCCTGATGAATACGAGGCTCTAAAATTAAGACCCCAATTGTGTTAAACTTTTATAAAACCACAATTGAGTTTTCAAAATCAACATAACTCGACCACATTTGTTAGATTATAAATTTAAAAAGAAAAACAACCCACTAGGTCATTTAACCCACGACCATCATGACACCAATCAAAAACCTTCCAAAGAAAAAAAGCTTTGTTGCAAGGTGTGCGCCCTAGGCCTCCTTGTGTTGTGCAGTGCAATACTTGGGTTTGTGACATGGTTTAACGACCTCACGTGGATTCTATAAGTCTAGTGGTTGTATCAAGCATTGTCATGACAATATTTTGATGCAAGGACAATCATACTTGTAACAAGTGGTATCACAGCTTGGTCATAGGTTGAAACCACTCACTTGCGTTGGGGGGATTGTTGCAAGGTGTACGCCCTTGGTCTCCTTCTGTTGTGTAGTGCAATGCTTAAGTTTGTGGCATGACTTAACCACCTCCTCTAGATTCTACAAGTCTAGTGGTTGTATCGGGCATTGATAGGTCGATCTTTTGGTACAACAACAATCACACTTGTAACAAACTAAACCCAACCACATTCTTCTTGTTATCAATTGAATTGATATGTCATGACATTGAAGAGATGTGGCTTCATTTTTTTGTGCATTTAAAATTTTTTTTTTATTGAAATTTGACTATTTTATTGTTATTTATTATTTGTTTTTCCAAAGTTGATATCAGATACTCCATACCCTAGGCCGAAAAAATCTCGACCTCCTGATAACCTTAAAGAAGACTCCCAGGGTAACCCTCAAATGGGTGACCCTTCAACTTCTCCAAGAAACCCCCCACAAAATTCACAAGATAAGTGATTAGGTTGTTTAGCATAAAAGAAAGCCATTGTTTCTTAGTTAGTTGCTCAATTGAAGACTTCCCAACATGACCATCATAAATCCCTTGTAAATTGAACTAGTTGAATTAATTTAATTTAATTTAACATATGTATATATAGTTTCAAATATGATAATGTGTTTTGAAAATTGAATAATTTATAAATATTTATATTATGATATTAAATGAATGAAATAATAGACAAATGAGTTCACCTTGACAAAACTAGTATCATTTATCATTATCATATATTCGAACATATTATTTTAAAATAAACTTAAAATATAATGAAAAAAAAATAAATCTACAAATTTTAATATTAAACTAATAATATTTTTGTACTTCTTTTTTATTTTTTAAATTTTTTTTATCTTTACAATATCTCCTTTATCATTTTATATTATATATTTTCAATATTTTATCTAAAACATCTTTTATTTTTCTTGTACCATATCCTCCCAATATCATTTCTAGATATTTCCTTCACATTTTCTATATGATATATTTTCAATGCTTTCATTATTTTTTGCATTGTATCCTTCAAACAATTTTCTAATATTTTCCTTGCATAACATTGATATAAAAATAAAAATAAAATTAAATAATTCACCACCAAAAGTAATGAATAATTTAAGAGATTTAAATAAAAATAAATAAATTGATACATTATATGAGATGAGACAAATCAAGCAAGAATTTACGTGTAAGTAGCATAGCTGAGGAGAGTTTTTTTTAGGCATTGTATTAAGGAAAATGCACCTTATAATAGGAAGTGATGGAAATGCATTAGTTTTCATTCTTTTATCCTCACTTTAGCTCCAATTAAATTGAGGGGTTCTTTTGTTTGACAAAGAATTTGGAAGGCATTCAATTATGTGAACCACTTTCTCAAGTACAACCTTAGATATAGTTTCAAGATCAATTTATTCTTGAATAGCTATTGCCATTTAGAAGTCTCACATCATCAATTCATCACACTTCTTGTTGGTTAAAAAATGAGGGATCAAAAACCTACAAATTTTACACAAAGTCATTTGCTCCCTCTTTTGTTGCACTCCACATCTAGTCTTCCAACAAAATTTTAATTTTTCTATATTAAATTTATTATCTATTGTTAGAATTTCTTAACTCAAGCCTAATTTCATACTATACAAGTTGGGACACAACTACTACAACTTCCTCCATTGTTGCATTGTTCAAGGGATCAATCCATTTGATCTCTTCCTTAAGAAACTCTCATTTTTCAACATGTTCCTTATTGAACACTAGACCTTGATGCTCATTTTCTAGATCCACATCCTCCAAAGGATAATCCTTCAGTATTGTAAAGCTTACCATTCTAATCTCATATTTTATCTCTTCCAAGACTACTTGTGCCTATTGTCTCAAAATTTTCACTTTCATCTCAATTACATTCATTGGTATCTCCTTTGTCTCTTTATCCAACATGAGAATCATCAAAACACAACCAATAAAAAATGCTCACTTCTTTTTCCTTCTTTTATCCATCAAAGACTTCTCAACTTTCCAACTCCTTTTTTTTCACCTTCTTTCCCACAAATATCACTACCATCCTCTACCCAACAGAATTTTGGAAGATATTGCACCTCTCCAAGACTTCTTCTATACACTTCATCTCAGTGGAAAAAATATACTCACCTTCTACCCAGCTTTATCTTTGATGGAGGACAACCAACACAATCAACTTCTTCTCACAATTTATTCACTCTTCAACATTCACCACATGTAGGTGCAACATTTCTTCGGCTTTTTTTCTTCAAGGCAAGAGGAAACTCAAACAACATTATAACTCATCTTTATAGAAACATATCATTGAAATAAAACTTCAAAACATAATAAATAATATTTGACACAAAGGAGAGGGTAGGTAGATGGGTCCAAAGGCTCTCCCAAGTACCAGACCACTTTGTATAACAAACCATATAAGCAATTAAATAGAAACAGAGAGAAAGGAAGCATATCAATATCATTTATTCATCAAACTTTATACATGTCGGGCTATAAGGCCCTCCCAGTTGCGGACAATACAATGAAATTCAATCATAGAGATATTACAATCCTCAAGCATGTGAGATCCATGACCTGTAGCTTCTAACTTTCACTACCAAAAATTTTCTCTCCCTAAGCCTAAGACATACTATTACATTTATGCTTGAGGCTACCAAATAGGCCAGCCCAAATAATCACTTAGATCCAACATTGCAGAAAGAAATGACCTAGATTTAGGTTCAAACATTTCCTAATGAACAATCTCAACATTAAGATCATGACCAAAATTAAATACATATGTCAGCCTCAATAAAAGATCCAAAGCAAACGTGTCGGTGAACAAAGCTGTTGATAAACACTGAACAAAAACCAAACCAACTTGGTAAAAGAACACAACAAAGCCACTTGGTGAAAGGCACTGAGTAGAAACAAGTAATTGAGATCACTGGTGAACAAAAAGAAAAGAAAAATCCACCAAGAACTCTGAGACAGTTACCGAGCACAACTAACAAGCTACTGAGATACATGATTGCCATAAACCCAAGATGCTCTTGCATCAGACACCTGGGGTTGAAAATAAATGATTCTCCAAATTATGAGTGAGGGACAACTAGAGATGAATCCAACTGAGATTGCGAGATCCATGTACTAGATTCTTCAATTAGTCTATTCTTCCACTTTACCAAATATTCCATATAATCCTTTCCTCTTGTGCTTTTGCCAACTCTTTGTCCCAAAATTTGCTCAACTTCTTCTCTCTTCTTCTTAGGATAATCACTGGGTAATGCACTTCTTCATTATATAGGCTCATAATACTTATACAAATCTATAATGTTATCCTACTATTATCACTAATAATACTCAAAGACTTCTTGACTTTCCAACTCCTATTATTTCACCTTCTTTCCCACAAATATCACTACCATCCTCTACCCAATAGGATAAGAAGTGAGTATTATGTTAAGTTTAGAGATTGATTGCAAATGTAATGGTATTGTTGTATTGTCTATATTTTCCAAATGCATCGATCTCTTTGTATTTATACAAGACAATGATAAGAAGAGACATGTCCATTCATTAATCTTTATTAATTATTTAAATATATATGTATATTAATATATAAATAATATCAATTATATATATATATATTAATATATATATCTATATATATATATATCTCACAATATGATAATAATCCACTTATATTAATTATATATATATATATATATATATATATAGTAATTATAATACATATTATTATTATTACATATATATCGATATATACTTGATAATTAAATAACAATGATTTTATCTGAACGAAGCTACATTCCTTAACACTCCCTCTTGGTTAGAAAAGATAAAATCAGTATATGTTTTACATTAACTCAATAATATCAATAATTGTGATCTGATTCAACATCACATGATGTCTATCACAATATGAGAAATGGTGATCTATTTCAACATTGTAGGATGTATATCACCTTCAGTAACCGTGATTTCAACCTCACATGTTGCCTATCACATTTAATAACTGTGATATGTTTTATCATCCTCATGATGACTATCTTTAGCCATCGCATGGTCTATCATGATCTGTTTCAAGAATTCCTCTATCATGATCTGTTTCAGCCATCGCATGGTCTATCATGATCTATTTCAAGAATACCTCTATCATGATCTGTTTCAGCCATCACATGGTCTATCATGATCTATTTCAAGAATACCTCTATCATGATTTGTTTCAGCCATCACATGGTCTATCATGATAAGAGAAAGTTATTGTAAGATCGTCACCTTCCAATAACATCAAAAAATACAAGTGATGATCATAGGAAGTCGTCACCTCCAGATGATATACACAGGGCCCATATAGCATTAAATAATTTCATTAGTATAATAATCAATTATATCAAGTTTACCTCAAAGGTGTTTCACCTTCATTAGTGAACTCCCTCTCAATCACAAAATGACCGAGATTATCAAAAGTTGACTAAACCATATCATTTATCTTCTCCCTTTGAAGCTCAAGTTCATCAACCTCTTGACCTCCTTTTAAATTCTCAGACTCCCTCTGAATGAAAATGTCTTTATGCTTTCCTCCTAAAGCTTTTAGTTTCAATTATCTCCTTCCATAAGGTGAGCCCAATTCATTTGCTAATCTTTTGGAATGAAGATCAGATTCTCACAATGTTTTCCTTTCCATTTTCAAAGCAGGCTAATATGTTTTATGATCCCCAATATATATCACATAATATTTGCATTGAATGCTTGGAATTTTCTGGTTGTATTTATTTGAACTATCTGAATATGAGCCAACACCAAATTTCCACCCCTATATGCTCAAAATACCACTCAAATAATGAATAATGTGTTTCCCCATAAGAGCTTCTAGCATCAGGTTAAATACTTTAAGGGAAGTCTTCCTCCTCTGTATACTGGCAAATGATGACCTCCATTTCCATTAACCACTGAGCATACAAGTCTTTGCTAATTTAGATGCTAAGAGTATCCAATCACTGCATTTAATCCACTGTATAAATCCAAGTATTCGCTTCCTTGCCACACCACTGCTAACTAAGTGTATGCTTCGCTAAAGTCTATACTGTGCATTATCCGTGCACCTATGTTACGTGTCTACTAGGTTCTTCTACCACCATGACCACTACGAGACAAGGCGTCACCTTCTAAGTTTCATACCCCCCTTCCGTTATACACTTTACACACCCCATACATGCGCGACTATTACTATGGGTTGACGTGTGTACAAATACGCAACTACCAACTTATGATTATCTGGTAGTATTTGTCTCTTTGTTGTGACTTCCCACATCATCCTTCAGACCTGACCCTTCCACATCACCATGAAATGTTGTGGTGTTAGATGACAATAATCTCGTACAAACACTGTTAGCGGTGATTTTCTCTGAGACAATTTACAGTCACAATGGCTCTTTTCAGAATAGTCTTTGCTTAACCAGTTCTTCTAAGGCCTCCTCTCAAATTTTCTCTAGGAATGCTAGTAGATCTCTAAACTTTTCTCGATGGGCAGGAATCAACTTGGCTCTGATACCATGTTAAGTTTAGATATTGATTGCAAATCTAATGGTATTGTTGTATTGTCTATATTTTCCAAATGCATCGATCTCTTTGTATTTATACAAGACAATGATAAGAAGAGACATGTCCTTTAAAGGGACATGTCCATTCATTAATCTTTATTAATTATTTAAATATATATGTATATTAATATATAAATAATATCAATTATATATATATATATATATATATATATATATATACACACACACACACACACACACACACACACACACATATACATATACATATACATATACATATACATATACATACATATACATATACATATATACATATACATATATACATATATATCTATATGTATATATATATATATATATGTATATATATATATGTATGTATGTATGTATATATATATATCTATATATATTAATATGTATATATATATTAATGTATATATATATATATATCTCACAATATGATAATAATCCACTTATATTAATTATATGGATATATATATAGTAATTATAATACATATTATTATTATTATTACATATATATCGATATATACTTGATAATTAAATAACAATGATTTTATCTGAACGAAGCTACATTCCTTAACATATTATCCTACAATGTTATACAAGCTTCACTTTCTTTCCCTCAAATATCACTATTGTCACTTTCATAAGCATTTTCACTATCAAACTTCTTCACTACTTTGTAGGGAACAAATTTCTTCATCTTCAACTTTCCATATGTTCCAACAGGAAATCTACCTTTCTTCAATTGAAACATTATCTCATCACCAACGTCAAAAACCTTATATCTTCTTAATAGATATCTATATTATCCTTGTATTTATGATACTCTGCTCCAACTTATGTTTCACTTCCTCATACAATGACTTCATAAACTTAGCAAATTATTTCCCTTCAGTACTGCTCTTCTCTTCACCAGAAATATATTTCAAATCTAATATACCTCTTGGTTGTATGCTAATAATAATCTAAAATGGTGTCTTGCCAGTACTCCCATTTACTAAATTATTGTGTGCAAACTCTACTTAAATGCCAACACTAAACTCTTCTTAAGGCACTTTCATAAGCATTTCCAATGTCAAACTTCTTCACTACTTTGCAGGGACCAAATTTTTTCATCTTCAACTTTCTATATGTTCCAATAGAAAATCTACCTTTCTTCAATTGAAACATTATCTCATCACCAACTTCAAAAACATTATGTCTTCTTGATCTATCTATATTATCCTTGTATTTCTGATTACTCTGCTCCAACTTTTGTTTCACTTCCTCATACAATGACTTCATAAACTCAGCAAATTATTCCCCTTCAAGACTTCTCTTCTCTTCTCTAGCAATATCTTTCAAATCTGATATACCTATTGGTTGTATGCCAATAATAATCTAAAATGGTGTCTTTCCAGTACTCCTATTTATTGAATTATTGTATGAAAACTCTGCTTAAATGCCAACACTAAATCCCAATTACTCAGTTTGTCTCCAACGAAGAATCTCAATACGTTACCCAAACTTCTATTTACAACCTCTATTTGTTCATTAGTCTGTGGATTATATGTAGAACTTTACTTCAACTCGGTGTTCAACTTCTTCTAAAGAATCTTCCAAAAATAACCAACAAACTTACTATCTCAGTCAGAGGTGATACTCTTTAGTAATCCATGCAATCTAAGAATCTCTTTCAAGAAAAGATCTTCTATATGCATTTCATCTAATATTTTTCTACATGGTATGAAATGTGCCATCTTGGAAAATCTATCCATGCCAACAAATATGGAATCATTACCTCTTGATATCCTTGGTAAGCCAAGAAAAAAATCCATATTGATATCTCTCCAAGGTTTCTCGAGAATAGAAATTAGTCTATACAATCCATTATTATGACTTATTCCTTTTGGAACTTGACAAACTCCCCAACTCTTCACAAAGTTATGAACATCTTTATAGAACTGAGGCCAAAAATACCTTTTTTAAAGCAAACTTAATGTCTTATAAATGCCAAAATGTCCAACCAAACTACTACAATGTTTTCCCTTTATCGAATTACTTCTCATTGATCCTCTTGGTATACATAACTGAATTCATTTAAACAACATACCTTCTTGAATGGAACAATCTTCCCACTTACTCAATTAATTTGGAATAGGTTCTCTGCACATTCTCCATGGCTCAGAAAAATTAGGGTCAGTTTCATATAAATTCTTCATATCATCAAAACCAAGAACCTCAATCCTCATTTCAGTCATCAGAGATCTTCTTCTACTCAATGTATCAACAACTTGGTTAGATACTCCACTCTTATGTTTTATCATAAATGTTAAATTCTACAAATACTCAACCCATTTCATATGTTTGTGATTCAACTTATTCTAACTACCAAAATATTGTAAAGCTTTATGATCAGTATACGAAACAAATTCCTTTGGCATCAAATAATGTCTCCATTTCTCTAGGGCTTGGAAAATAGCATAGAATTCTTGATCTTACACATAATATTTATTTTTTAGCATCATTCAAATTCTAACTAAAGAAAGCAATTGGTTTACCTTCTTGAATCAACAAAACTCTTATTGCACTGCCACTTGCATCACATTCAACTTGGAATACCTTATTGAAATCAGGTAAAGCTGACATATGAAATTTAGAAACCTTTTGTTTCAAAGTCTCAAACCTCTTCTGAGATCCATGTGTCCATTTGAATTCTCTTTTATCTCCTCTGATTGTCTCGGTCATAGCATTACAAATTGAACTAAAATTTCTTATGAAATTTTGGTAAAAACTTGCTAAACCATGGAATGATCTTACCTCACCAACATTCTTAGGTGTGGGTAGATCAAGAATAGTTTTAACTTTCTCAAGATCCATCTTCAAATTATCAGTTGAAAAACACAAATCCAAAATACACAATCTCCTCTTTCATGAATGAACACTTTTAAAAATTAATCAGCAACTCATCCTCTTTGAATCTTTGCAACACTTGTCTAATGTGCAACAAATGATCTTCTCTAGTTTTACTGAATATTAGAATGTCATCCAAGTACACAATAAAAAATTTACCCAAGAATTTCTTCAAAACCTCATTCATTAACCTCATAGAAGTACTTGGTACATTAGTTAAACCAAAAGGCATAACCAACCACTCATACAAACCTTATTTTTTCTTGAAAGAACTCTTCCATTCATCACCTTCTCTGATTATGATATGATAATATCCACTCTTCAAATCAATCTTGGTAAAATATTTTTCTCCACTCAAAGAATCTATTATATCATCCATTCTCGATATAAGGAATCAGTACTTAATTAATATCATTTTTATTTCTCTAGAGTCAGTACACATTCTCCATTCTCCATTCTTCTTAGGTGCCAATACAACTGGTATTGTACATGGACTCAAATTTCTTTGATCAAAACATTTCTATAACAAATCTTGAACTTGTCAGTTGAGTTCCTCATTCTCGGCTAGTGTTAGTCAGTGTGGTGCCTTATTTGAAAAACTAGCTCCATGAATAAAATCCATACAATGAATAATACTTCTCATCAGTGGTAAAACATAAGGTACATTATCTAAAATGATCTCCCTGTACTCAATGAGTAACTTCTCAATCTCTTCTAGAGCTTTCTCTTCTATTTTCCCACTCAGTTTGTTAGGAATCACAACATAAAAAACCACCATTCTTCTTTAAATCCTTAACAAACTATCTACCTTCCATTAAAAAAACCTTCACAAATGTACATATTTCACCAATAGATTCTTCAATCAAAGGTAACAAAATTTGTCTCTTTCCATCAACCCAAATAGTATATTTGTGCAATCTTCCATCATATATAGCATGCCTATCATATTGCCAAGGTCTACCCAACAAAATATGACAACAATCCATAAGAATAATACCAAATAGAACCTTATCATAATGCTTTCCAATTTTTAGATTCACAAAATATTTTTCACTTACCATAAATGTATTCTCATCCTTGATCCATGAATTTTGATAGGGATTACCTGGTGTTTCAATCTTTCCAACTACAACTTTGTAACCATTTATTCTGATGCAAAATTCTTCAAGAGTCCATTGTTAATGATCACTTTCCAAAAAAATTTTGTAACTCTTCATCTGGTCTTGAAACAAACTCTTTCTTATGAGATCTTCCTTAGCCTTTTCACTACACAATTCTCTTTTGACCATCAGGTTTCCTTCCTTCTCAGGTTCATTTGGTGAACCTTCATGCACCAAAGCATTTATGCTACTACCAAACTTCTTATTTGCATGTGTACACTCAAAGGATCTATGTCCCTCTTCACCATAATTGTAATAAGTTCATTAGAATCCTCCTCTTCCATATCCACCTTGGGATTAGTTGCATCTTCCTCGAAAGGAACTTTCACCTTTCCACTTGGTCTTGCCTTTGTCTTGTCCTGATCTAATCTACTATTTTCACTATAGGATCTACCTCATCCTCTAGGGGATCTACCACCTCTTCCTTTTTTGTATTTTCTCATGCCTTTTATCCAATTTATCCTCTTCTTTTAGGGAAAATTGATAAGCCTCCTCAATACTCTCCATTTTCACCAAACTGATTTCTTGTTGAATAGAAGTTCTTAACCCATTCAAATAACCTATATTTCTTTCCACCTCATCTTCAATATGTCTAGATTTGATATCTAGCCTATAGAATTCCTCAGTGTAATCCTTTAATGAGCTATCTTTCTTCCTCAAACTTTGCATTCTCCTAACTAGGTTAATCTGATAATCACAAGGTAGAAACTTTCCCTTCAACTTATTTACAATCTTTTCCCATACCTTGATTTTGGTTTTACCCTTCTTGTTCTGATCCAATTGTAGATGCTCCCACCAGAAGGATTTATGACCTTTCATTTTTGTACTTGTAATCTTCACCTTCTTCTCATCTGATATGTTCACATACTCAAATTATTTCTCCATCTTAGTGATCCTTCCATCAATTCATCCGAATCCATATTTCCACTATATTCATGAGGGTTAGACTATGGTGTAGCCTTCAAACTAGTCAATGCCTTCAAGATTCTTTCTTCTTCTTGATCCATTATAGGTGTAAGTTTGGATACCTCCTATACTTCTTTATCTTCATCATCACTAACATCATCGAGATATCTTCCTTGATATTGGGCTATCTCAACAACTTCTAATCTAGCAACAATTTGTCTTAGCATATCAGCTAAGCCTAGATCTGCATTTCTTCCTCCTCAAACTATCTTGAAACCCTCTACAATTACATGTCAGATTCTAATCTACTACCCCACAATAAATAACCAACTAGGGTTTGCAAGAACCTTGACCTCAACCTATATATGCAAACCTAGATTAAGATCAAACTTTTCCCTAATACCACCTGACGCAAAGGAGAGGGTAGGTAGTGTTGGATTACGTATGGAAAGGTAAGTACTAAGATGGGAGGGGTGAATCCGTACTTCAAAATACTTTTATCTAACTTTATTAACCATTCACTGAATTCATAACTTTCATGTAATAACATAAAACATATAAAATAATGTCACAACACACAACTCATAACACCATTATTTTGGCATCACATAAATCCTCGTTAGAGGATAAATACTATGATGGGGATGACACCCACAATAGTTCACTACTATAGTAAAAAGTCTTCTCGGTTAGAGCTACAATGTTATCTATTTCTAATAGCTTACCCTATTAAGAGTATTAACCCTATTAAAAGTCTAAATATTGATTAAGTCTACCTTGCTAAATGATTTTACAACTCTAATTTAAGAGATGTACCCTATTAAAGGATTTACAATATAAGATCTATTAGGATCTACTCGGTTAAGAGAATTTTACAATACTTAATTATTGCATAAACTTGTCTATAATACTTGTGTCAACTTATGCTTTTCAGAATCATTATGCTCAATAACAATTTACCTCATACTATACTTCTCTCAAAATATCAATTCTGTACTCGGTAACTTCAAATTTGAATCACATTCACACTCTATTCTTACTTCTCTGTTACTCGATAGCTTCTCTGCTAATCACCTTCTCTCTACAATTTCTCCTTCACACATACTCTTTCTTTCTCACTTGTTGTGATCTTCATACTCTGATCCATTTATACTCAGTTTGAGAACTGGTGAAAATAATGTAGAATCTTCTCCTTAAGCAGTGCTAGCATTGGTTACTTCTCCAATGCATATACCATGCATTTAATTCTTATTGGTGAATCTCATCTTGTAATCATGCATAATCATTATGTTTAAATCTCTAATGTTTTGTCAAAAAATTTCCTTGAGAGTTGTAAACTATTTATTCTCGGTGTCCAGATTCAATGTATCTATAGATTCTCCTTGTGTCAACTTGTAATGCTTAGTAATACATTTTTCTTCTACTTGGTAACATGTATATTCTCTCAGTTTAGTAACTATTATAACTTAGTACTTCTCAGTGCTCAATGTGCCTTTCTCAGTATCTTTTCCTTATTGCCTTTACCAAAATTACTTTTTCCTTACTCCCCTTTACCGACTAGCATATGCTTTACCGACTTGACTTTCCTTCTTTATCGAATGACTTTGACAATCAATAGGACTTAATCATAACTAATGAAAAAAATAAAATTCTATAGGAGTATCAATCTCCCCCTTTAGCATTAGTTTGGTATCTTTGTTAAAAACCTTCAAAGTCATCAAAATTTGTGTCCTTAGTAAAATCCAAATTTGACCATGTATAGATATCTCAGTAAATTCAATCTCTACTGCTCCCCCTATGGCAATACTTCTCATATAATATCTATTCATATTTTGTACATATCATCCTCTTTTATACTATATAATATCCATCTATTCTATACTATCTCATTTTTTCACTCACACACCACACACACACACACACACACACATATTTCCCCCCTTTTTAACAAAAATAACAAAAAAATAACTTACTATTTATCCAATGGAGGGATCTTGACAAAAATAGTTTTATACCTCTCTTGTGCATCTTCCAGTGATGTCTTCCATGAATCCTTTAGTGTTTGCAATACTACGATTTGTTCACTAATATCAACTGTTAGACTTACATGCTATCCCATAGCACTTGAATCTGATGTACTCACTAAGTCTTTAGCCTTATGCACATGTTTCTACAATGAATCAATTTGTGGTATCAAATATATTTGTATGTCCGTGAGATCCATTCTAATTTCATTCTTCTCTTTCCTCATCCCATGTTGCACTCCCATTAAGTGCTTAAGCTTTTCATAATATACCTTGAAATAATTAGGCTTGGTAGATACCTTAGCTAGCTTCTCAGTCCACTCCTCAAAATTTTCATGGTTAGCTTTTATGTCCTTGAGGAAATTAGAAATCAAACATATTTTCTAAAATAATTAAAGATTATCTTGCAATTTATTTTCTAACTTGGTAATGAGATAAAAAAATGTTACCTTGTCAAGTGAAACTGATTGAAGTAGTTCTTCAATGACCTTATTTTCCATTTTCTTTCTATGCACTTGCATCAAATATTCAATTGTCTCAGTACCTATTTTGTTAATTTGGATCACCAGTTAACTCAATTGGCTATAAATATCACCTTTCTCATTGATATCTACCTCTAGCACAATCTCTTGTAGTATGTCTTTGAAATTTTCTGGTGCATATGTTTTCTACTTCTTTGCAAGAAATTTATCTTGTGCAAATTTCCTTTTGAGTAAATCTCCAAACTCAGATAATTCCTTGGGGTTCATGGTGGAGATATCAACCTTCAGTATAATAATAAGTTGGCTCAACTAAATTGTTTCCTTTCCATGTTTCCTCTTCTTTGATGTCTTCTTAGTGACTTGTGCACTTTGAGTAGTAGATAAGTTCACATTAGAAGTTGTGGTAGTAGTAGTATCCTCAATTTTATCCTCTTTTTCTTCCTTTTTCTCTTTTGGTTTCTTTTCCTCCTATTTTTGTTCTTTCTTCTCTTTTTATTTGTCCTTTTCCTTATCCTTCACTAGTTCTTATTCCTATTGGGGACTAGTGGTCTCGGTAGGAGTAACTGACTCTATAGTTTCCTTTTGTTCTTTCTCCTTTTCTGGTTCAATGAGGGCATCAGTTGAAACATCCTTTGTGATCTCTGAGATAACTTCTTCAATGTCAGGAAAATTTATTATCTATTCAATAACAGGATCTGCATCCATCAAGTTTACTTGTGCTAAATCATCAGGATTCATTCCTTCAGTCTCCTTGACCTCAGTTGCAATTACATCTTCATCATATTTAATACTCTCTACTAGTTCTTTATCTATTATCTCCCCTATGATGACCTCTTCTTTTAAATCTATAGTCAATCAATGGGATATGACTTGCCTTGAGTTTCATTGATCTCTGTTAGTTAGTTGGGAAAGAATATCTTTCTCCATAAATCATCTGTATCCTTTTGAACTTCTTCAAGCTTACTAACCATTATCTTTAGTGCTCTACTCTTGACTAGGAATCTCTTAGAATATTCTTGCAGTGCTTCCTTGATTCTTCTAGCTGATAAGTCAGGTACTATGATAGTGAGGGATCTCTCCCTCATTTTTTTTCAGATGCCAAGGCATATTTCCATCTAGCATCTATCTCTTGATATAAATCATTTGATATTTGGGTGGCTATCTCAACTAGTGTATTTCTAAACTTATGAAGAGTAAACACAATAGATTCTTCAATATTATCTTTTTCCTCATCACTTCTATTCTCATATTTAAGTTGTTTTAATCCTGAGTGTCCTTCATATTTCTTGAGTGCATTAAATGATTTATCCAAGTTTCTCTATTTAGGTGTCTGATTTTGCACAACTTTGAATTGTGAAACATATTTTGACTCGGTTTCACTATCTTCTTGCAATCTCAACTTTCTTTTGGGTCTCCCAGTAGTCTTCTTTTCTCTCATGTAAGTTTTAGGCTTTAGTGGTTCAATATTTTCTTTCTTCTTCTCTCTTGGTGTGAAGGAAGACCTTGCCAATGGTCTTGCACCAATTGGACTAGGGGTATCCTTTTTCATTCTTAATTTCTTCCCTTTGATCTTCGAAGGACCTACTTCATCTTCTTCAACATAAACTCCCAAATTTTCTGATAAACTACTAATCATTTTGATATTTTTCCTTAATGCCTTATGTATCTATATACCTAGCTCGATTTTATTCTTTACTTTGTCATATGTTCCATACTGAGTGGCTTTCTTATCAAATGGTTTCTCTAATAATCATTCAATTTGTATTGATGATGCATCAATACCCATTTCTTAACCCATTAGTGGTAACCATATGGTTCTTGGCTCTACTTCTCTCACTATACAAGTGTCAATATCAACTTTAAAACATATATCATCCTTGTATTTTTCCACTAGTTGAGGTGGAATTCTAAATCTTTTATGCATTTTATCTTGAAAATTTGAAAAATAATCATTCATGATCATGTCAAAGTTATTTCCTAAAATTTGAATAAACTCATCTATTTGATAGAATATTGGTTTGTTCACATTCCACAGTATATCACTGATTGATGAAAAGAAGTTTGAAAAGTAGAAAAATATGCATACCAGTAGTAAATTGAATTTCAAGGTATTGGTCTTTTCCTTCTTGATTGTAATCATATTGTCATCTAACTACTTCAATAAGATCTTACAAAGATCTATCTTCATGT